>JASTWQ010000582.1:0-109224 GCA_035220615.1 Leptothorax acervorum
TTTGGCTCGAAGGGGGACATAGATGGTGCCATTGATGTGACCTTGGATAGTCATTTAAAAGGTCCACATGAAAGGTCACATTTCACTTCTTAAATGAGAACCCCCATTTTCCATTGCAATATCTTGTAGCTTATGTCGAGAGCTTCCAAAACAACTATAATAAGTATTTTTTTATCAAGTACCTTTTTGAGTTATGAGACTTGAAAAGTAAAGTACCGCCGCATTAGCATTACCCAAAGTGTACCACGTGAGGTTGCCACGGTTGGATTTACACCTCTGTTGTGGCGTGTGTGGTGTCGTGCGTGTGTGTGTGTGTGTAGTGTGTTTGTGTGTGTGTGTGTTTTGTGTGTGTCACACAGAGATTAGGACCCCCGCGGTTTCGTCACTCTCCACGGTATTTACTTTTGACTCCAAACCCTCTCTGTCGTGTGTGTGTGTGGTGTGTGTGTGTGTGTGTGGGTGTGTGTGTGTGTGTGTGTCAAATATAAAGTTCATGTAAGGCAATGACAGCCGATTAAGACAAAAGGAGACTGATCCAGCAATTAAGTCTAAATTATCTAGTCAGAATCAGTTTCTGTATGGCTTTATGATCTTAATAAGTGTTTCAAATATCGTCCATTATTATCTATGCATAATGAACTCGACGTTCGAAACTGTCACTGTTCGATAAAAGTACATTTTCGGAATTGCTTCGGCAGCAATAGTTATCGCTCATTATGCGCTCATTATGCGCTCGTATTACGACAGAGAGGGTTTGGAGTCAGTAAAATACCGTGAAGTGACGAACCGCGGGGTCCTAATCTCTGTGTGACACACACACACACACACACACCACACACATACACACGACAGAGAGGGTTTGGAGTCAGTAATACCGTGGAAGTGACGAACCCGCGGGGTCCTAATCTCTGTGTGACACACACACACCCCACACACACACACACCACACACACACACGCACGCACGACACACACACACGCACACAACAGAGGTGTAAATCCAACCGTGCAACCTCCCGGTGGTACATTTTGGGTAATGCTAATGCCGGCGGTACGTACTTTTCAAGCCTCATAACTCAAAAAGTACTTGATAAAAAAATACTTTATTATAGTGTTTTGGAAGCTCCTCGACATAAGTACAAGAATATGCCTGAAAATGGGGGTTCTCATTTAAGGAAAGTGAAAGTGACCTTCTTGTGACCTTTAAATGACTATCCAAGGGTCACATCAATGGCACCATCTTTGTCCCCCTTCGAGCCAACAACTTTTGTTTACAAATGTTTTTCCGTATGTTTCATATTTTTCGAGATATTTGCCTGCATCTTTTAAAATGGGCCACCCTGTAATATATGTAAAAGAAAAATAAAGTCTTTCTTCAGGTCACGACGTACGACTTTATTTTCCACTCGAGCGATATACGCAACGTTCGCCTGAACATCGGCGCTCGCTTCTGTAGTGCGAGACGCGATTTGTTTACGAGCGTGAAAGATGAACCGATATGCCCGTCCTAAACTATGATATTTGACTCTTCGTAGAAAGAATCACGGCGCCATTCGGTTATGGTGTCTCGTGTTTACAGAGCGAGCGTTCTAGCGGGTTTCTTGCCGCAGTTACGCTTCAGTCTGCAACTGTCGCTCGCCGGTTGTATAGCGCAAGTCGTTCGCGGTGACAGTTTTTGTCAGTTTTTTTTGTCAGCTTTTGTGAGTGTGACGTTTGTTGTGTGGGACACAATAGTGTGTGTCCAAGGTGCGGCGGCGCGGGCGGGCGGCGGCGCGGCGGCGGCGGGCCCTACCCCTAACGCGGTACCCCTCTCCCCCGCGGACCCTACGCGACACCCCTCTCCCCCGCGGACCCTACGCGGCCCTAACGCGGCACCCCTCCCCCGCGTCACGTCAACACCCCTCACCCTCCTTTGTAATATGAGACGCCGCCTGTAAAACATCCTCCTCGCCCTCGGTTGCCCCCCCGCCCCTCACCCCCCCTCATTGCCCCATGGGTCGGAACCGGGATAGTCTACCTACTTACAATTTCTCATATTTTAGTATTCTTTATTTATACATATTATGTACAAAAAATATTTTGAAGTAAATATATTACAGTATCATCAATAGACATGTACCATTATTTATAATAAAAAAGGTGCATCAAATTTTTCCCGTCCCTCTTCTGGAGGCCACATATCAAGTACGAACGGTATAAGGGACATTGACATGAACGTAAATACCGCTACCGAACAATATACTGCAATGTATGAAGCGATTCATGAGAAAAAAAACGCACAGCTTCTGGGAATGAAACAAAACAGAGCATCCCTCTCATCGGTCCTCACCTACATATCAGACAGAATTCTCTTCTTTAGTCTATGGACAGAATCGTCTACTGTTTTCTGCGTATAATTTCATAATCTCGTATTCTGCAGAAGTTTCTACTCCCTTCCAATCGACGAACAAGTGTTGAGTAAGGCCTTTCATCTAATGCCTTGTGGGGACGCATGGCTCCGCGCTAGCGCGCGAGCCCACTTTTCGAAGGATCCTGAGTTCAATTTAAAAAGATCAGTCACACTCAAAGAAAAAATAAATAAAACTGCAACCCAACAAAAAAAATCATATAAGCACCGGAATAACTAAAGCGACTGAAAAACGTTTGTTAGCCAAGGCGGCAAAAAATGAAACACACCCCCGCGCTTGCAACTTCGGGTAAATGTTTACTTTAACCCGCTCCTCTTAAATTTTGATAAAAATATACTTAATCGATGTGTTTTTTCATAAAAAGAAGGGTTTAATAAGAAATAAGTGTCGCTCTGCCGGTAAAATGTTTATCATTTTGATAAATATATCAATATAATAAGGTCTCGTATTTAAAATTCCGCAAGGAAACCCCAATATAAGGGATCACCCACGGCGCGGATCTTCAAATTCATAATCTCGGGATGAGATGCTTTTTTGGTAACGGGCTATAACACGAGATTAAGGACGGAAACAATTTCCACGGAATTAAATCCGTATTTCCAAATAAAACGTCAGAGACGATTATTTTTGCATTACATCTTTGCAAAATCTTCAAATTTTGCTTACAAAATTTGCTGCCTTTCGTGCAGATAAAAAAAATGTTTAACACAACTTTCTTGACCAAATTCCCCCCCCCCCTTCCCGAGCTACACAATTTGTGATAACTGCACTTAATAAAAACAAAAATATACATATGTATATGTATATAAAAAAAATTCCCGTCTACTTGAATACTCGGATACCCGTGTAGAAATTTTCCCTAGGCTGTAACCGGGCCCTGAAAGGGCTTCCTTACTTTATTTGAGGCCCATGTTAGGACGCCCACTTTGGCCCCGTTTCGGAATGTCACGCTTTTTTATCTAGGGCCCTTATTGATTTCCGAACTTGGGCCAATACAAAAATTTTAGCTTGGGCCAATGTTGGCTTCATAAGTCGGGCCTATATATGGCTTCGTAAGTCGGGCCTATTTATCTAGGGCCCTTATTGATTTCCGAACTTGGGCCAATATAAAAATTTTAGCTTGGGCCAATGTTGGCTTCATAAGTCGGGCCTATATATGGCTTCGTAAGTCGGGCCTATATATGTAAGATAAGTTGGCCCAAAATCAAAACACATATTACTGCCTGAATAAAATTTTAATAAACCCCTTATTAACTCATTAAAATCGTGTTAAGTGATGATCCCCCTAATAAATCAACACGCAGTGTTTTTAAATTATATCACAATATATTTTATATACTTTTTATACAAGTAAATAACATTTTTTGTTTTTAATTAAAGGAATTTTATTTTATGAGATAAATTGACTTCTCTTTTAGTTAACACTTATACCTAATATTCAATATAAAATAAAATTTTTTTAATTGACAAGAAATTAAAAAATAAAAATTTTGTAATTAAGAAATAAAAAAAATTGTAAATTTTTTATTAAAGTACTGAAAAAAAATAAAGTTTATGCCTTTATGCATTTTATGAGGAAACATTTAGAAAAAGTTAAAAAAAAGTTTAGAAAAAATGAAGAAATTTAAAGAGAAAGAGCGCAATTATGTTTTATCTTAGGTTGCTGCTGGTTGTCGAAGCTTGCGATATCCATCCCAGTCTTTGGCATTGGTCAGGCAAGATGATAAAGACTGATAAAACATTTTTTCTGTTATTGTTCCGCCATCTGGATTTTTGTGGTAACGACATATTACATCTAAAATAGTCAAATGTAACTGATTATAGATAAATTGTACTATATAAAAAATTTTATAATTTAAATTTATATTTTATATAATTTTAATTATAAATTTTATTATAAGAAATTTTAAGATTTAAAAAATTCGCTTACCGAATAGAGAGTTGTAGAAATAAGTGTTTTTCAGAACAAATTTATTATTTGACTGCTTTATTGCCGTACATTTCATGGCAAAATCACGATGTAGGAATTTTTTCACTACAGCGATAATAGACTGTTTTATATTTGATCCTATCAACTGTTCTAATACATCTTTCTGCAAAATAATTATATTTACAAATTAAAAGAAATTATAACGCAATAGCAAAGCATATACTTACGAAATCCTTCGCGAATTCATCATTTGTTTGTAACTCCGAATCAAATTTTTTAAATTCTTCAGTAAATTGAATTTTGACAAAGTTGTATTTTTCAACAAGGCTGGAGTTGAAATTTGGTTATTTTTGACAAGCATTAAACGCTGAATACTGTTACGCAATGCTTGGATGTCATTCTTCATCAAATTTATTTCAATTGTCAACTTTTTCATGGCGACATAAAGAAATGTTAAAGCTGACGGAACAATCAAAATATTAATACAATTTAGCAACATGAATAAAAGTAATCTAGATATTTCATATATAAGATGTTTATAAATTATTATAAGAATATTAATCACTTTTTTTTAATGAAGTTATATCTGTAGACATTTCCGAGAATTCTACATTCAGTTCGTCAGGAAGAACGTTAACGTCCTCAGAAGCTGTATTGAAATGATAAATGGTTAGAGAGTAGGAAAATACATGTATGTCATGAACCTTTTTCTGGTAAATTGACTTATGAATAATCCGTAAGATCATGTTTATTAAGCAAAATAATTTTTGATTTTTTATATAGGTATTTCATTCTACTTTCACTTAATAACGAGAAGAGCAGCTTTGAAGAGAGCATACAATCTGTGTTTTACATTGTAGGTATACATCATCATAACACATTTTACCAAAATTCTTCAACATAAATTCTCAAAATGGAAAATATTTCTTCACAATGAAAGACTGTATGTTTTCGAAAGACGCTTTTCTCGTTATTAGGTGAAAGCAGAACGAAATAAATAAAAAATAAAAAATTATTTTTGGTTGCTCAGTCAATAAACATGAGCTTACGACTCCCTCTTAAATACAATTAAACAAATTCTGTAACTAGAAAAAAGTACCTTGCTCTTGAATTGTTTCAGTAGTAGTACTCGAATTTGCAACTGTCTTCTTATTAGGTTTTGGTGGGCTGGATGTAAACGATGTATTTGATATGTTACTTTTGACAGAAGACATGTATGGTTCATCAATTATATTTTTGTATTGTTTTGGTTTCTTTGATTTATTTAAAACTGTTTGAGATTTTGACTTTGTCTGGGTAACAGCTTTTTTCAGTGTCTCCTGTTTCATGTTGATATTGTGTTTCGGCTTACTTGGCGTAGGTGTTTCATCAGAATCTTCAATTACAAATTTTTTTTTGTCTTTTGTTTGTCTTTTCCATTCTTCATCAGAGCTAGATGTGTCTGTATAACCTTAAATATGATAAACAAATGTTAAAAATATCATTAATACTTCTCTGCTAATTAATAATAGATCATGATATCTTCATTTTCCAAGTACTTAGTTCAGATGATGACTCATTATTCTCTTTAGACAGCATTTTTTCAACATCTGCCCGAGATTTCAAATTTTCTATTGCTTTTTGAGCCTTCTCTATCCCTCGTGATTCAGAATCTGTCGTGTATGGTTGAACTTGGAGAATATTTAACTTACTCATTCCTTCTTTATATGAATCTGCAAATAAATTTTCTTTGTAGTTAACTCTGCAACCGTATACATGGGTCGTTTGCGAAAAACATTTTATGGTTACAAAACACTAAAAATACAATATCTAGACATAACTAAATTTTATTTTTTTTTTATTTTAAGCATTTATATTATACAAATTTTTAAAAAATTATTTATTATAATATTTTTTACGGACATTTCTGATAGATTGACTTAAGGCTCCTCTGCCTACTCGCCTCTTCTATCCTTGTTTGATGACGTCAGAAGCGAGAATCGCATGCCAAAAATTCTTGCAGTTTTACGTTGAAATAAAAAGATATATTTATAAAACCCAATTGTAATTGATTTGCACCTTTGTAAAATATACCGAACACTTTCCTTTGGCTTCAATAATCACTAAATAGCCGTAAAATTAATGCGACATGCAATCTACCTTTTTAACATGCAGTCTTCTTTCATTTTTCATTTTACAGCTATTTATTGATTATCAAAGGCAAAGGAAAGTGTTCGGTATATTTTACAAATGTGATGAATCAATTACAATTGCGTTTATGAATATATCTCTTTTTATTTCAATGTAAAACCGCAAGAATTTTTAGCATGCAAATTCTCGCTTCTGATGTCATCAAACAAGGATAGAAGAGGTGAGTGGGCAAGAGCCTTAAATATTAATAAAAATTAATTAACTCTTCACGAAATAGAGATAGAATTAAGTACGTGCTATTACTTACTTGCATTTCCTTTCAAGGTCACGGAAAATCGTGGCCATCCTTCAGGTGGTTGTGCTCGACTTTTTATTAGATCCTGGATTAATTTATAATCTTCTGTCGAATATGGTGGAGCCATGTACTGCACTACGCAAGAACCAAGCTTGTGATCGTACGTGATCCATGAACTTGGCACGCATTCTATTACTTTACAACCATCTTCAGTTTTTTCCTCTTTAAATTCAACCATTTTGTATAATGTGTCCGAATTTGCGCTTTTACTCACTAAATAAAAATAATTATACGTTAGGTAAATTATAGGTTAGAATAGTAATGCCTTGAAAATACGATATTTTCTATACGTGCAATAAAAACTCGTCCAAATCACATTACAAGTCACTTTATACACTTACTTTTTTACAGCTAAATATAGAATTGCACACTTAAACACTTCTCGTCGTTTACTCGGCGACACTTCTCGTCGTTTACTGGCGACACTGGCGTCCCGTCCCGCCCGCGCCGGTCCCGCGGTTAACGGTTTCGCATGGTCTCGCGCTTCTTTTGTTAGTTCTTCTGTTTTTTGGCGCGGCCTCGCGCTATTGAACGCTATTACCGGCAGTAGCAACAGTGCTACAAATGAGGCGACTGCGTGGCGCAGATATCAATACATTTAATAAAATCAGTAATCACTGATCACGTATAAAGTATTGTTCAGGATTGATTAACAATGTATTTATTGATTTTATTATATGGTCAAGATTGATAACCATATTATGTCGTCATAATAATTTATTAATGTAAATTCATGATTTTCGTCTCGTTATGGAATATATCGAATCTCGAGTGATGTCTCGATATATCCCACGCGTTCCGAGGAGCGTGCGACGAGTTCGCAGAATCGTTCGCCAATAAGAGTGTCACGTCACTCCCTCCTTAAGAGACGAATTTTCGGCTGATCGATAGCCGTCGTCAAAACAAAAACCAGACAAGTTCTATCCTTGACGCGAGCATTTCGTGAGCATTTGTAATTACTGTTGTCGTTAAACCCGGAGAACTTTCGAGAATCTTCGCGAGAAAAGTCGAGTGCGAGTTTCTCAATTCGAGAACGCGATCGCGATCAACGGTGCGAGTTTTCGTATTGCATCGAAGTCGAAAGCAAACGGTGCGAGTTCAAACGCGCTTTTTCCGACTGTGCGAACGTTCATTTCTGCAATCTCCTACATTTTATGAAAACTCTTGACTCTTGAGAATGGATTTTCGTAAAAGAGAACTAGCTCGACGTCGAAAGAAAAAATGTCGAGCTTTCAAGGAAGAATGTAATAAAGATTATGAGGAAGTAATGACGCTGATACAAACGGATGGAAACGAAGCAAGAAAACATTTACCAGGTATATGCTTTCTTCTTTCATAATATATGATTGATTGATAATAAGAACTGTATAGATAAAATTACTTTTTATTTATAACTTTTGATTACTACTTTCTACTTTTAACTATTATTTATATAAATTATAGAATAATATATAAATTATATAATTTATATAAATTACTATTTACATAAAAAACAAAAATAATTTTTAATAAAATGAAAATATAAGATTAAATTTAAAATACGTGTTGCAGAAGTAAAACACGCTTTTACCGAGGAAATCAAAATCGATGAACTTGAATCGTATTCACACATCACTGAAGACGTCGAGGAATTTGAGAGGCAGGCAATAAATTTTCAAGAAGCTATATTACAAGCTGATCTTCTCGGTGAACTAGAAGAAAATGTTGCCACACCATCATTAAAAGCAGATGACGACGAAAATGTTGCTACGCCATCATTAAAAGCAGATGACGACGAAATTGAAGCATTAAAATCCTGGGCTATCGAGGAAAACATCAATTTTTCAGCTTTAGATAAATTATTAGGAATTTTACGGAAAAGACTTATCCCAGAACTACCAAAAAGTTCCAAAACTTTTTTGGGTACAGCATTAACCGATTATCAAATCATTAAAATGAAAGATTATTCCACAGAAGATATTCCGGGAGAGTTTGTTTACATGGGTATATCAGTCGGTCTCGAGTCTTGCATTACTATTTTCCATGAAGGAAACATTGAATTAATCATCAACATTGATGGACTTTCTTTAACACGGTCGGGGGGAAAATGTTTTTGGCCTATTTTATGTAAGGTACATTATATACCTGATATTTACCAACCATTTATAGTAGCCATCTATTGCGGTAATAGCAAACCGAAACATTTATCAGAATATTTAAAAGAGTTCATAGCAGAATTAAATTATTTGCAAGAGCATGGTATAAGGCTTTTCCAAAAAACCTTCATTGTTACATTAAAATGTTTCGCTGCGGATACTCCAGCACGATCTTATCTTAAATGCACTAAAGGTCACGGTGTATATAGTGCATGCGAAAGATGCACTATATACGGAGTTCGGGATTTAACGAAAAAGACTTCAAAAGTAATATATCCAGGTGTTAATTATGCAGCAAGGACAAATGAATCATTTCGTAATAAGGATGATCCTGAACATCACATGGGAAAATCTCCTTTAGAAAAAATAAAACCTGCAATAGATATGACTACAAGTTTTATTCTCGATTTCATGCACTTAGCCTGCGGTGTGATGAAAAAATTACTGGAGATGCTCATGTACGGCTCTAATTTAAACATCAGATTAAGTCCAATCCAAAAACTAAAGATTTCGCAAAGGCTTCTTTCTTTACGATCACAACTACCGTCAGAGTTTCAAAGAAAAACCAGATCAATTTTTTGCGTTCGTCAGTGGAAAGCTACAGAGTTCAGGTTCTTTTTATTGTATTGCGGTCCTATTGTTTTGCGAGGTATTCTTTCAAAATATTTATACAGGCACTTCTTACTATTGCATTTTGCATTCAGAATTTTATGTTCCGATCGACTTGCAGTACAATTTAATGCTAAGGCCAACGAATGTTTGAAAAAATTTGTTTTGCTTGTACCGCAGTTATATGGTACAGAAGCCCAAGTTATAAATATACACAACCTTGGTCATATAGCTGATGATGTTCTTAATATGGGGTGTTCTTTAAGTAGAATTAATTGTTTTCCGTTTGAAAATACTTTAGGCAAAATTAAACGGACCCTTCGAACTGCTGTTAAACCGTTAGCTCAAGTTTGTCGGAGAGAACATGAACGAGCATCCCAACTGAAAAAACAAGTTTTATTTCCAAGTAAATTTAAAATTCACAAATTTAAAATTATTAATACTATTTTACACATCACTAAAGTAACTATTAATTTTTCTATTACAATTACAACCGAAACTCCAAATAACGTAGTTCTTTTAAACAATGGTCATATAATGGAAATTGAAGCAATGTATGGCTCTGAAGCAATAGCAACAGCAATTTCTATTTGTGGAAAAGTATGGACGTCAAAACGGAAAGTATATTCCTTCCCTGAAAGGTCAACTCTTGTTGAAACGTGGGACATTCGTTCAAAGTCTTCCGATAATTTAGTTTATCCACTTACTTACGTGGAACGAAAATTAATAATGATGAAACTTGCAATGAAACCACGAAGAACAAGTCGGTTCGTTATGTCACTTCTTCACACATAATATACCGTAATTATAATTAAGAACATAATTTTGTTTGATTTGTATGCTTATATATAGTCTATCTCGGTTTTGATCAGGTCATTAATTATATGTTTTTCCTCGAGACGCTTTAATTTATAAACATGTCTAACTATAGCCCATACAGGGCCCACTTATATTGTATGTGTATTTAGACTATTTAGTTGTAACAATAATAATAAATAATGTACAATAATAATAAAAATAATAAAAATAGTTATTTTCTTTTTATTACTTCCTGTAAACTATATTTCCAAAAAGGCTTTATATGGGCTATAACTAGGAAATCCTACATTAAACTGTCCTGGGAAAAAAATCGTGACCAAACTGGGCCCTGTATGGGCTACAACTAGGAAATCCTACATTAAACTGTCTTGGGAGAAAAATCGTGACCAAACTGGGCCCTGTATGGGCTACAACTAGGAAATCCTACATTAAACTGTCTTGGGAGAAAAATCGTGACCAAACTGGGCCCTGTATGGGCTATAACTAGGAAATCCTACATTAAACTGTCCTGGGAAAAAAATCGTGACCAAACTGGGCCCTGTATGGGCTACAACTAGGAAATCCTACATTAAACTGTCTTGGGAGAATAATCGTGACCAAACTGGGCCCTGTATGGGCTATAACTAGGAAATCCTACATTAAACTGTCCTGGGAAAAAAATCGTGACCAAACTGGGCCCTGTATGGGCTACAACTAGGAAATCCTACATTAAACTGTCTTGGGAGAAAAATCGTGACCAAACTGGGCCCTGTATGGGCTACAACTAGGAAATCCTACATTAAACTGTCTTGGGAGAATAATCGTGACCAAACTTGGCCCTGTATGGGCTATAACTAGGAAATCCTACATTAAACTGTCCTGGGAAAAAAATCGTGACCAAACTGGGCCCTGTATGGGCTGCAACTAGGAAATCCTACATTAAACTGTCTCGGGAGAATAATCGTGACCAAACTGGGCCCTGTATGGGCTATAACTAGGAAATCCTACATTAAACTGTCCTGGGAAAAAAATCGTGACCAAACTGGGCCCTGTATGGGTTATAACTGGGAAATCCTACATTAAACTGTCTTGGGAGAAAAGTCGTGACCAAACTGGGCCCTGTATGGGCTACAGTTAGACATGCCCAAATTAAAAACAAAAACTAAGTTCTAACTAGGCCCTAAATGGGCTTGAGTTTGACAAGCCCTTATTTTGGATGCCTTAGTAATGCCCATACGGGGCCAGTATTGAATATGGGATGCCCGGATAAATTTCTACTCAGGTACAGAGCGAGAAGAAATGTTTTTATTGGAACCAACATGCGAGAGTTCTTCGACTTCGCGCACGCGGAATCGTATCATGGATCATGCTCGAGGATCCTGACCATTTTCTCATCGAGAAGCACACACTCGCGGAAGGTCCGTCAAAAATTTCGACGTGATACTAGCGCGAACGTTATTTTTTAATAAATGTATCCTTTTTTGTCACCGTTAAAATTATAACCACATGTGAAATGTAATGGTACTTGGTAACAGTTAGAAATTCTTTCTCCGCGTGAGAAAAAGTCAACAGCCAACTCTTTAACAGTAAGTGCAATTGTATAAAGTGCCCGAAAATATCATGTCGCGCATTCTCTTCATCTAATAAAGTTTTCTTTAGCCAAGCTAAATAGTTCTTTCAATTCCTGTCAATCCTCGTATAGATCCAATACTATACTCATTAAAGAACCTCTAAAGCTAAACCCCTCACCAGCGCAAAATAAGGTCGGACCTAGTAAAAAATTTAGTGCTATTTAATAAAAAATACTAGAATTTGTTGCTAATTTTTTGCTCTAAGATAACGTAAAAACATTTTCAAAAAACACTTTTAAGAAAATACCACTTAGGACTGCACCGGCGAGATAAGCTGTCAGCTACACTTTAATAATATGTTACTTATATGATTTTGGTGCCAAAATAATCTACGGGCAATGTACCATCAAAATATAGCAAAATCCGATTTTGTTGTTAACTCTAACACTTGTAAAATAAATAGTTACCCCAGCTGCGCGCTCGCGCTGCGCATTAAGTTTCCACACACAAAAAGATACTTAACGCCCGTCGAGAGAGCGCGGCCGGGATAAACTATTTATTTTGCAAGTGTTAGAGTTAGTAACAAAATCGGATTTCGGTATATTTCGATAGTACATTGCGCTAGGTCTGAACATTTATTTTGCGCTGGTGGGGAGGTTTAGCTTAATAGAGGTATTTACTATACAGGGTTTTACTAAAAGAGCGGACACTAACTACATAGCGGTATTTCTTGTCAAAAACTGAGTCGAAAAGTCCTGAACCACTTTTTTCTATAATGCTTAATAAAGCCGTAATCATTGAGTAAAGTCAGTCCAACCAGCGCCGTTCTTTAGCCGGGCGCACGTCGGTGAGCCGTGCGCCTGATAGTGTGCGTGAGCCCTCCGCCGCGCGCGGCGGCACGGCACGGCGCGGCCGTGCACGGCGTAGCATATTAGTGATTTCGCGGTAGCGATCGGCATCGAGCGCGGGGGGCCCCCTTGGCGATCGCGCGAGCTTGTGTGTGCGGGATTAGGGCATCGCGGATTCGCGTCGCGGAACGACCCCCTTGGAGATCGTGATCGCGGGCGTGGGCGGCGACCTTCGGCGGGGCCGAAGGGCGAGGTATCGCGTTCGCGCGGACGGCATACGGGAGTGGCCGCGTATTCGATTCGTGTATGGTGTACGTCCTCGGGTTCGCGTTGAGTGTGGCGTAACTTCGTATCTGCTCGCGTACCGGGTGAAGTCCGGCGTTCTGACGACCGACTTTGAGTGCGCGTTGAGAGTGGCGTGGACTCGTATCTGCTCGCGTTCCGTTAGAGTTCGACCCTTTTTGGCGTTTTCGATTGCGTAGTGCCGTCCCGAGTCGTACCCGCGTTCGCGCTCGCACCTCCGCCGCCGCGCCCCAGCGTACGAGTCACGTCGCGCCCGCATACCGCGTGTTTTTGCATGTTGTTCGCTGCGTATAGTTTCCGTGCCGCGTTCCTGGGTCTTGTTAGCTGCGCCGCTCAGGATCTATCATTCCTGATATCCTCTGGAGATATTATTCGCGACACTACCCCATCGTATTACTTTCGATATCGTTTCGCGATATTATATTGCGTTATTTGTCGCGATATTTTCTCGCGTTATTATTTGTTCTTATTTTGCGTTATTAGTCGCGATATTATTTCGCGTTATTGTTTGTGTTATTATTTTGCGTTACTTATTTGTGTTATTATTTTGCGTTAGTAGTCGCGATATTATTTCGCGTTATAATGTGTGATATTCTTTTACGTGATTAATCACTAGGATTCAGCGTTAGTGATTACGATATTATTTTGCGTAACCGTTAGAGATATTAGTTTGCGTTACGATTTGCGATAATATTCGTCGTTATTATTCGTACTAGGATCTCGCGTTATTAGTTGTAATTATTTGCCGCTACTGTTTGCGATCGTATTTCGCGATCTTCTTTCGCGTTATTATTTGCGATCTTTCTTCGCGTTATTATTTGCGATATTCTTCCGCGTTACTGTTTATATCGTCTTTCCAGTATCTTGTGTTCCTCGCTGCCGCGTATTTGTTTTGCGCCATTATTCGCGTTCGATATTCTTGAGTGTTAGAGTCCAGTCCGAATATTATCTCGCGTACTTTGGATTATTTCCAATATTATTGTGTTATTATTTGCGACATTGTTTAGTATTATGATTGGCGATCTTAATTGCGATAATTATCAATTGCGATACTAAGGATATTATGTTTGCGTTGTTTGCTGCCGCGTATTAGTTTTGCGTTATTATTCGCGTTTGATATTTTGTATTAGATTCGCGTCCGGATATTATTCATTGGCATTTTCTGAGACGGAATATTAATATTGCGTTACCCTGATTATTCGCGTTATTTCAACTGCCGTTCACGTTATCCCGAATCTTTTCTCGCGTTATTGTTAAGTTACGAAATATTTTGCTGATTTGCGTGCTCTATTGCGCCCGTTAATTGCGTCGCGCGTGCGACGAGCTCACGCCGACACGGCGTAAAAACCACTGACGACAGAACAGAACAACGTAGACCGGAGCTGAATCTCCAAATCTGATTGATAGATTTATTGCGATCCCAGCGTGATTATCTGTTTCTTGGGCGAGTTGTGGCCTCGCAAAATTACGTTGTCGCGCTCCGTTTGGCGCACGCAGACATTATATTCGATCGTCGACATTTGTGGCTTTATTGTTTATAATATTTACAGAATTATGTTTTGATTGTGAGACGTATCGCGAATGTTATTTGGACCTCCGTGTTTGGTTTCTTGGTTCCGTAACGCTCCAGAGATTATTATAATTTAGTCAATTGATACTTTCATAAATTCCAGTATATTTTCCGTCTAATCTTACGCTACTCGTGTCGCGCATTATTCACGTTTCGAGCTTGTTTCAATTCATATTCGCGTTTGTTATTACTCCGCTTTAGTATTCATCGCTTCTTTCCTTAGTTCTTGTAAACGAACTTGATTACAGTTCGATAGGCGGAGGCGATTGCCTCACTCAACTTTGTTCTTACTCCCCGGATCAATCTAAATATTATTATTAAAATTACTATTATTAAACCACTGTCTCACCATTTTCATTACCAGATATTAGTAATAAACGATCATCCATTTTTATTATATTCTGCATGTGGCGAATCATTTAGCCGTTATCCCGTCGTCCTCTTGCACTGCCCTGCCTTGCCCTGCCCCTCTACCGTTAGGTCGAGCTGGTCGGCCTTCGCACGAATAATTCCGTTAAGCTTTCGTGATTCAGTAATTGCGTTTGACGAATTTTGAGAATTGAAGCAGTGAGTTGTCGTGACAAATAATTAGGGAATCGTTGTATTTAGTGGACGCGATCTGCCGCGTCTGGCGCCCAATAGTCTATATCGCGAGTCAGGAGATTTCGTGCGAGGGACCCATTCGAGAGGCCTGACACCTGACTCTCTACCGTCCCCTTTTGATCCGGCTTGCGCCCGCGTGTAAAAAGCCGTGACAGGTGTTGTGCTAGATAGGAGTATCGGGGGGGGGGGGGGTAGTTTTCTGATTATAGGGGTGGAGCAACAAAATCGGGATTAATGGAAATGTAAAGCAACAAAATCAGAATAATATAATCCGTCGAGAATGTCCTAAAAATTCAAGCTGTAAGGTGTTTTGCCAGATAGGAGTATCGGGGGGTAGTTTTCAGATGATAAGGGTGGAGCAACAAAATCGGGATTAATGGAAATGTGAAGCAACAAAATCAGAATAATATAATCCGTCGAGAATGTCCTAAAAATTCAAGCTGTAAGGTGTTGTGCTAGATAGGAGTATCGGGGGGTAGTTTTCTGATAATAGGGGTGGAGCAAAAAAATCGGGATTGATGAAAATGTGAAGCAACAAAATCAAAATAATATAATCCGTCGAGATATTTCTTGAAATTGGAATTTTGACAGTGTTGTGCTAGATGGGATTAATTAGGGGTAGTTTTCTCATGGTAGGGGTGGTGCAACGGATGTGGGAATGGAGCAACAAATTAGCAACAAAATAGCACTAAATAAATATGACCCTGTTTTTTAATTTATGTTTTTTTTTCATGTGGCTGTGCTAACTTAAACTTAAGCTAGCACAGCCACTGTTTTTTCCGAAATGGCTGCAGCAACAAAATTCCGAATAGAGCAACAAATTAGCAACAAAAAAGCACTAAATTTCTGTATATGTTTCGTTCGATTATGCTAAAGTGGCTGTGTCAGCTTAATAGACGTGCTGCACGTCTTAAACTTCCAATCCAGCCTTTTTTGATCATTGTAGGATCTATTGAAGCTGTACAAGACGTTTATGTCTGTATTGACAACGAGTTGTACAAAGTTCAAGGAGTTCTACAAGGCTTAGATATCTGTTTTAAGACTTTTCATGTGTTCAACCTCGAGTATCCTGTGGCCAGTGAGCATTTATGTATATTAATTCAAAAAGGAATCTACAATATCAATTTACCCTACGATGCGCATATTACATCCATTGAACATGTGCTAAAGCAGCTGACTGAGAGGAATACTGCAGAGGAGCAAGCGTCAGATCGGAACAAGTAAAAGTAACATACATTTCAATCTCAAAACAAGAGCGAATATAAAGAAAATCTTGTCTTGTTTTTCCTGCGTATTGTAACTAGTGTTTTCAGTTTTTCGTTAACTAGGACACATTTTTTATTCTTATCATTATTTCTTGTTCGTCACATTCGACACATGTATAAGTTATTTAACAAATTTTGAAAACAGATAATATCTTACATTTTTAATTAGCGTTAATATAAAAAAAGATAATATTATCTTGTTTTTTGTTCGAATATTTAGTCTCATGATTAGATTGATTACTTATTAAACCTGCGTTTTTGGATTTTCATTTGCCAAATTTTATTTTATTTCTGTCATAATTATTTTGTGTTCATCAAATTTGACACATTTATGAGTCATTACCGATTATTATTTAAAAATAATCTAATGCACTAGATTTTAAGTTTGCGTAAATTAAAAAAAGATACTATATAATTTTTTCTACATCAGCCATTTAATTTTATTATACATCGATAATTCATGTAACTACTGGTATTGAACAATAAGTTAGTACGTTACATTTTAAGTTTGTGTTAATATAAAAAAAATGTTCTCATGCTTTTTCTGCGCCCATTCATTCTTATCATTAGAGTCTTTGATGAGCCACGTAAAATTAAAACATAAAGCACTAATGAATTATAAGGTGCAATGCAATTTTGCAGATTGCTTTTACAAATACACTTGTATTCATTCATTAGTAAGACATATAAAAAATCAACATTGTGTGCAAAAATTATCCGAAGAATTATTACCTTGTAAAATAGTTGAAGTACCAAGTAACTTGAATAATGATATTGTAGATTTAACTAAAGAAACAAATGCAGTACTACAACATTTAAATATTTCGACTGAATCATTGAAAGACAAAGATGTACCGGAAGCTTTATGCAATAACGAAGAACTCACTATTGATACTTTTAAAAGTAGTTTTCAATTTTGCTCTTTGCTTGGTTACGCAGCTGTATGCCTATGGAAGTTTAAATAGAAAAGTAATTCATAAAATTATCATTGATATATGTACAACGTACATTAATAATTGTTTAGATTTTTTAAAATGTAAATTTCAAAATAATATTGAATTACATAATATGCTAGACGTGATGAAAAATGGTTTTAACACATTTAGAACAGAACATTTGACGTTAAAATTTTTGAGTGAAATAAATTATTATTTTCCGCCGAAAAATATCGTTGTTAAATCATTTTTAAAATATGGCAAATTAAAAAGTAGAAGACGTTTCGTAATCCGTAAAAGTACATTGACTATAATACCTATAAAATTAATGTTAAAAAATTTTTTAGAAATGCCAATGGTTTTTTCTGTAATAATGAAGCATATAGAAAAATGTAATAAAAGTGTGCTCATTAATTCGGTAATGAAAGGTGATTTTTGGAACACGAACGTAGCTAATCAAACTAAAAAAATTATTTTTCCTATAGTTTTGTATTTTGATGATATCGAAATAAATAATCCTTTAGGGACGCATAGAACCATCAACAAAATTGGAGCAGTGTACTGCTCTATTCCAATTTTGCCCACAGAATATGTTCGTAAATTGGAAAATATTTTTTTATAGCAGTTATATAACTCTCAGGATCACAACACTGTAGGGAATAAACAAATTTTTAATTTCATCATAGAGGAGATCATTGATCTTCAAAATAATGGAATTATTATTAACATTGATGGAGAGGAAAAGAACATTTTTTTTGTTTTAACTTACATTACACAGAGAGAACGATTTCTTTGAACACTTTTTCTCTATTTATTTGGATTTATTTTTTTTCATTCAAACAACATTATATTATACGAAACATTATCTTCATTGACTGAAAAAAATGTTGTTTCGTTGTATTAAGTAGTATTATTTAAACAAAAAAACACTGTTATTTAAAATAATTTGTTTTAATTAAATAATGCTGTGTTTCGTCATATAAAATATTGTTCAGTGAAATAAAACATCTTTGAATAAAAATGGCAAACTAAATATTTAATTTAAGTAATGGAGTTGTTTCTTTCAACTAATGTATTAGTTGAAACAAATATCAGTTTTATTGTATTGCGCCTTCTATGGCGATTGTCAAATTTTTTACTGATTCGATGACCCGCCGCCCGGCGTCAGTGGTGCAAGTTGGTGCAAGTTCTGGCCCTCTAGCACGGTGCTCTTGGAGTGGGGGAACGCCACTACAAGCGCGCGCTGTGTCCGTGTGCGCAGAGAGTCGTCAGTGTCGTCACTGTCCGCGAGTCCGCATTGCAATAATTCGGGAAGTTGAGTGAATCTCATTGAATCTCAAGTGAATCGTCATTGTACAAAGTAATAATATATAAAAAGGTAAGCATCTTTTCCACGTTTTATGGCCAGTCTACAATTAGTCCTTAGTCAGATGTCGGAAGAAATAGTCATAAGCGTATTGTGAGGTAATCGGAAGTCTGTAATCGGTGATCGTAAAAGATGGCATTTGGCCAATCGCTTACGATCGCCGATTACAGACTTCCGATCGCCTTACGATCGAACCTACAAAAGATTGTAATATTAATAATTGTTTATAAAAACAGACCCTTTCAACAGTAGTTTTTCAGTTGCAAGCATATAATTGTATGAAGAACGTATTTGGTTTAACATAATAAAGTGCAAAAATGAATATTGAAAAATCCGTTTCTTCCTTTCTAGAAGGATGTAATTTAGCACATCTGGCTTCAACATTTACCGGTAAATAAATATTTTCTTAAAATATTCAACAAATAAAAATATTACAAAAAATTGGTCACTATTATTTTATGTATCACTTATTAAAAAAAGAAATATTTCTTTTGAATAGGCAAACAAAACTATTTATTTAAAAAAACAAATACGATTATTTAATTTAACATGTATCAATGTCACAAATATCTTACAACGAAACAAATATTTCTTCTAGTCAATAAAGATAATGTTTCGTACAATAAAATGTTGTTTGAATGGAATAACAGTTTTGTTCGACCATTCCAAGAAATGTTTCTCTCTGTGATGTATATGTTATTATATTATTTTATGTTATTACAATTTTTTTACTCTATTCTTATTATGTATTTTTATATTCATTATTCTAGAACATAAAATTGACGATATAAATCTTTTACCTCTTTTAACGGAGGAAGAATTAAAGGAATTAATTCCTTTTTTGGGAGAAAGAAAAAAATTCCAAATAGCTTTATCGCAAAAGTCAAATACTGAAATTCCGATTCTAAATGTAATATTGCCATTATCTGAAGATACAGAAGTATGTATATTTTATATTGCTGAACATTTCTTATATACAATACAAACTGTTTGGATAATTTATCATGTACATAATGTTTTTTATTTAATTTTATGTAAAGAATTTTTATACACTTATTATATTATATTTTTTACAAGATTTAATTACGTTATTCTTTTAAAAAAGTAATTATATTTTTAATTTCCTGTATTTATTTATTTTAAATTATGTAATTTTAGAGTTTGTCTAATGTAGAGTCAGAAAATGTAGATATTATTGAAAATCTACATGACAGTCAGCCTCCTGCGAAAAGGCCAAGATTCTCACACACATTATCAGATTCTGACATACCTTCAACATCATCAAGTATTGTCTGTGATGAAATAGAAGATACAAATATTGATAGCAACGACGGTGAAGCAAATATTCATAATGACATAATTACGAATATGTTAAAAACATCAGATGTTACAAATTTTAATTTAAAAAATCTCTTAAACAACCATATTATTGGAAGAGCAATATTATTAAAATATGAAAAAACGAACTCCATTGACAATAAGGATCGTAATAATCTGTGTGATATTATTGTATGTCACTTTTTTAAATGAAGGAAAACAATAATTCAACAATAAGCATCTTAGCGGACAAAATTGTTGAAATTTTTAAAGAAGAGAAAAGATCGACCTATTATGTTAGCCCAATAGGCAAACGTAAATCACGCCACAATAAGCCTGAGATAGCCAGAGGAAAATTAATTGATAAACACCGGAATAAACTAACGATTATAAGAAAAAATTTAGTAGCGGCGAGAAGTTATACAGAAAAAGCAAAACAAGGTAAATTTTTATTATATTATTAATTTGCATATTTTAAGGCAATTGTATATGTATGTGTTTTTTATAATATGCATATTATAATACTACTACTATTAGATAGATAGATATGTTTATTGTTTTTCCCCGTAGGGCTTACAAGGCGTTTTTGAAAGGAACGTTCCCAAACCTTTTACAACGACCAATCCCCTTCGTGCCCTGGCCATATGCAACCTCACAATTTTCTTTTTCCCTCCCTCCCCGAATCCCTCTTCGCCCCTCCTTTTCTTCCTCCTCTTCCTTCGCGACTGCATCCCTCCTTCCTGTCTCGGCTTCTCTCCTTTTGTCTTACCCTCTTTCCTTCCTACCCTCGAGCTTCCTACCCTTCACTCCCTTCTCAGCCTTTCTCCACCTTCATTCTTGTCTCCTTTCCTGCGCTCCACTGCTTACTTCCTTCCTTTCCTCGCATTTCCTTCTTCCAGCCTTTACCTCCATTCCATCCTTCCTCTACTGAACCTCCTAACTTCTCCTCCTTCTCCTGTCTCTCCTTCCCTCCGTCCCTCGAGCCCTGTACACAAAAAGAAAAAAACCAACCGAACATACTCTATATAAACCTCCCTTTCCCCTCCCGATCTCTCCTCATCTCATCTCTCTCTTATCCCCCTCTCTTCCTTTTTCTTCCTACCTTTACCTTTCTCCATTCCTATTCTCCTGGTTCTCCCTTACTCCGACTCTCTCCTTCTTAATAATTGGTGCCCTCCTTCCTTCCTATCATACCTTCTAATCTCTCTCTCGCCCTCTCCTCTCTCTTCTCAATCGGTTATTTTCCCCTTTTCTCTTCCTCTCCCCAGCTCTCTTGCCAATCCTGCCACCATTACTTTTTTGCCCTTTCCTCCATCTGTCCTCCTTTCATTTCACCCTTCTATCTTACCTTCTTCTTACTCATTTTTCTTCCTATCATCCTCGTCCATGGCCGTATCCATCAACAGATTCTCCTCAGCTTTCCTGCAATCTTATCCTCCGCCCTTCTCTTTAAACTCTCGTGTTCCTCCTCTCTCCTTTCTTTTCTCCTTTCTTTCTCCTTTCTTTCTCCTCTCTTTCTCTTACTCTCATCTCCACCGTCTTGTCCTCACCCATTTTCATCCTCAGTTTGCCTCCTTTCTTCCTCCTTGCGTTTAGTACCTTCCATTTGTCCTCTTCACTCTCCTTCCCTATTGTTATTCAATCTCCTCTCTGCCCTATCACACTGCGCTTCGCACGACTTTCTGTCACGCATGTGTCTCCCCATGCGTTCCAGCGCTAGCGTCCCGGCGTCCCGCCGTGGTGCCAGCCGCAGGCTGACACACAGCGTCGCCTCGACTGTCGTCGCTTCTGCCACGCCGCAGCTCCTCGCCTGTCCGTCAGCGCCACCTCGGTAGCCGACCATCCTCGTTACCCCGACATCCCACGATACCGCTACGTCCATCTCACCTCTCACGTCCCAGTACCCCTCCTTCTTCCTTCTCCTCTTCTAACCTCCAAATACGCCTTCCAGCCTTTACCGCCTTTGCCTTACACCACTAACTCCTCACTGTCACCTTCATTTCCTCGCGATCCTCAGCCTCTCCTCCACACCACCCGTCACTCTACCTCACTTACTCCACCCTCCTCGTCTACATCTCTTCTGACAAATTCCTCCTTACTCCGGGCCCAACCTTCCGCTCCGCCCGCCATCCGAGAACCGATCTACTACTATTATTATTATTATTATTATTATTATTATTATTATTATTAGTTCCAGACATACCAAGAGAAGCTCGTGATAGTCAGATATGGCTCAAACATAACACTGATCCTCAAGAAGAAGTTATGTTTCATTGGAAATTATCATATCCCATTAGAAAAATCGAAAATTCTTCACTAAGCGAATTTTTTGAGCAATGGCCTATCTTAAAAACGCAAGCTGCAATTGACTTAATGAGTTAATATTGCTTTTGGAAATTTATATTGTTATATGATTATATTTTAATAGATTAAATTCTTTTTAATAGATTAAATTCTTTTAATAGATCAAATTCTTTTACAAATTATATATCTATATTTTATTCTAAACACATTTTAAAATTAAGTATGCGTGTGTGTATATTATGCAATTTTTTATTTAACAAAATAATTTGAAATTAAAATTGTCAAGTATATAGCTTAAAATGTTCTTTATTAAAGTTTATAAGACTATGTATTTATTTTGTACAAAATTTATTTCTACTAAAAGTAGAGAATTTTGTATATAACATTTTAGAAAACATTATATAAATTATTAATATTTTTTCAGTTTTTTAAGTTATGATATTATAATATTATAATAAAATTTTATTTTTTTAAGCTATATACTTTACAATTTTAATTTCAAAATTATTTTGTCAAATAAAATATTGTTTAATATTTACACGCGCGCACGCGCAAGCTCGCACATACTTGACTTTAAAATATATTTAAAAAAAATAATTTGTAATACAAATCTGCTTAATATAAATATTTTATAATAGTATAATGTTATATTAATATTATAATTTAATATTATAATATATTATATTATATTATTCTAATATTAAGTTTTATATAATATTATAAACTTTTAGCTTTATGTTATTTATAAATATATATGTGAAAAATATATACAAATGTGCGTGCGCGCGCGCGCGTGTGTGTGTGTCTAATAAACATTTATAAATTTTTCCAGATTAAACATGACTTTTCAACAAAAATTTAATGAAATAGAAGAGACCTTCGACATTGACGAAAAATTTGAAAATTTCTTTAATTATATTTATAATAAACGAAAGACACATCTCAAACCATCGGATGAAGCTTTACACAATTTATTAGAAGACCAAATAACAACAGGTAAATTTTATTGGTTATCAGCTTTAAAGCTTTAAATTTTAATTTCTAAAAATATTGAAAAATTTATTTTTATGTACTTTGCTTCACGAATACGTAATTTTTGCTTCCTCATAGAGGAAGCTTTGTTTTCATAAACTTCATATATGGACCTTTGATCGCATATAAAGCTAGGTCTAATCAACCAAATATTAAAGAAAAATATATGAAATAGGGGTAGAAAAGACCAAAGAAAAAATTGTTTTTTAGTTTTTGACGCCAATGTGTTCAGAATGTTCTAAAACGTCGAAAAATCGCCATTTTAAAAAGTGTCGGTATGTGTGTATGTATGTCTGTATGTCTGTCTGTATGTGCCAAATTTACAGAAATTTCTATAACTGCAGAACTGATCAACAAAATCTTAACCAATTATATATGAAATAGGGGTAGAAAAGACTGAAGAATATAATAGAATTAGAAAAATTGCGAATATTTTAAAATTTTAACCTTTAAGGGCTACATCTCAAGTCTCAATAATTGAGATTTTTCACAAATTGATGTTTTTTGACAATTTAGTATTAATTATTGGCAATTTTTTCTAATTATATTATATTCTTCAGTCTTTTCTACCCCTATTTCATATATAATTCTTTAAGATTTGGTTGATTAGACTCAGCTTCATAAAGCTTCTATGTATGTACGAATTCTCCGAAATTTGAAATGTCAATCAAATTTTAAAGAATTATATATGAAATAGGGATAGAAAAGACTGAAAAAATCTAATAAAATTAGAAATAGCCCAATATCTCAAAATTAATGGAAATTAGAGCAACATTTAAATCTTAACGAATTTTCTCTTATACATATAAGTACCTGACGTCTGTCTGTATGTCTGTATGTCTGTCTGACCGCGAACTACTCATTCATTAATGGACCAAATTTTAAAGAAGTGTACATGAAATAGGGGTAGAATTTCCCGGGGAGTGCCATAAAGTATATAGTTTTTCGTTACCGATCTTTTTGGAAGGCGATTACGATATTTTCCAATTTTTCAGGAATTAACTGACCGAATCTCAGAGAATTGTATATGAAACGGGGGTAGAATTTTCCGGGGAGTGCCATAGAGTATATAGTTTTTCGTTACCGATCTTCTTGGAAGCGGGTTACGATATTTTTCCAATTATTCCGGAAATAATTGACCAAATCTCAAAGAATTGTATATGAAACGGGGGTAGAATTTTCCGGGGAGTGCCATAAAGTATATAGTTTTTCGTTACCGATTTTTTTGGAAGGCGGTTACGATATTTTTCTAATTTTTCAAGGAATTTAATAATCCTTTAATCTCTGTCTGTCTGTCTGTCCGCAAACTACTCATTCATTAATGGACCGAATTTCTTGAACCAGGTGTCAAAATTTTTCTAATTTCTTGGAGATGATTACCATGGGGTTCAATTTTTTGTTTTATAGATTTTCTTAAAAGCGGTGCCAAAATTTTGCTAATTTTACGGGGATTGCGACTATGGGTTTAATTTCTTTTAAAAGAAAGCTTTCTCTATCTATATAATTACTTAATACCGATTTTCTCGAAACCGGTGCCAAAATTTTTCTAATTTTTCGGGGATTGTGACGATGGATTTAATTTCTTTTAGAATGTATTTTTTTATAAAAAAAATCTAATAAAATTATAAATAGACCGATATCTTAAAATTAATGGAAAGCAACATTAGAGCAACATTTAAATCTTAACGAATTTTCTATCTATCTATATAAAATGGAATGTCTGTATGTCTGTATGTATGTCTGTTCTATATACACTCTTAAACTATTCGACCGATCTGGACGAACTTTTGCACAGTTACTCTTTACATCCTTGCGCAAAACATAGGCTACTACGGAACCTCGATTATTCACTTACCGATCAGCTACTTTATTCCTTGGTTTTCCCGGGCGTTTTTTCGGGAATTTCGAGATTGCTCGCTCGCGATGTATGCACAGAACTTCGATATTTCACTTACCGATTACCGATTTTATCCCTTTGTTTTCCCGGGCGTTTTTTAAGTCTGTTTGTTCTTTATACACTCCTAAACTATTCGACCGATCTGAACAAACTCTTTCACAGTTACTCTTTACATCCTTGCGCAAAACATAGGTTACTACGGAACCTCGATATTTCACTTACCGATCAGCGTCTTCATTCCTTGGTTTTCCAGGGCGTTTTTTCGGACATTTCGAGATCGTTCGCTCGCGATGTACACAGAACCTCGATATTTTACTTACCGATTACCGATTTTATCCCTTGGTTTTCCCGGATATTTTTTGCAGAGAAATATCGAAGTTCTGTGTAACGCCGATTCGATTTAAATTATGATTTGAGAGTTTTAAAAAATTATGATTTTATTAAGAGTTTGAAGCAATCAAATTTTCAGAAAAGTACTGGTTTTTTGTAAAACCAAAATTAAAATTTACAAAAACCTTATTTAAAAGAAAACGGTTAAAATTGTCAATAACTCCTCATAGCTTTTAAGTGTGCAAGTAGAAACTTGCATATTGCTTCCTCATAGTTTTGAAGTGTGCAAGTAGAAACTTGCACATTGCTTCCTCATAGTTTTGAAGTGTGCAAGTAGAAACTTGCACATTGCTTCCTCATAGTTCTAAAGTGTGCAAGTAGAAACTTGCACATTGCTTCCTCATAGTTTTTAAGTGTGCAAGTAGAAACTTGCACATTGCTTCCTTATAGTTTTAAAGTGTGCAAGTAGAAACTTGCACATTGCTTCCTCATAGTTCTAAAGTGTGCTGGTAGAAACTTGCACATTGCTTCCTCACGGTTTTTAAGTGTGCAAGTAGAAACATGCACATTGTTTTGTCATAGTTTTTAAGTGAGCAAGTAGAAATTTGTACATTGTTTTGTCATAGTTTTTAAGTAAGCAAGTAGAAACTTGCACATTGCTTTCTCATAGTTTTTAAGTATACAAATTAGAAACTTGCACATTACATCCTCACAATTTTTAAGTATGCAAATTATAAAATTGCATATTGCTTAATCAACATTTTATTTCGCTCATAAAGCTTCCTCTATGAGGAAGCCAAATTGAAATATTCACTAATAATTATACATCAAAGAAAAAATTTGGTTTCCTCATAGAGGAAGCTTTATGAACAAAATAAAATGTTGATTAAGCAATATGCAATTTTATAATTTGCATACTTAAAAATTGTGAGGATGTAATGTGCAAGTTTCTAATTTGTATACTTAAAAACTATGAGGAAGCAATGTGCAAGTTTCTACTTGCTTATTTAAAAACTATGACAAAACAATGTACAAATTTCTACTTGCTCACTTAAAAACTATGACAAAACAATGTGCATGTTTCTACTTGCACACTTAAAAACCGTGAGGAAGCAATGTGCAAGTTTCTACCAGCACACTTTAGAACTATGAGGAAGCAATGTGCAAGTTTCTACTTGCACACTTTAAAACTATAAGGAAGCAATGTGCAAGTTTCTACTTGTTTAAAAGTATAATTAACAATAATAATTTTTTGACAATAAACATAATAATTTAATGTGCTTGTAATTCTTATTACAAAAATTTGAATATATTTGTGTGTGTGTGTCTGTTTGTATAATACTACACAATATGTAACACAATAATATATGATAAATATTTTTTTCGTTATAGATTCGAAGAACGCAATACGTCTATTTTTGTTGTCTTCCTTGGTGCCTCCCCGTCATAGAGCGAGAACAGGCAAAAAAACGTTTTGGAAACCGTCTGTGTCCGAAGCTCGGGATGGTCTTTTTTTACAAGTGAAGATACCAGGTGATATTGAATCATCAAAGTTGGAAAAAAGAAACTTTATGTACAAGAAAGGTTTAACGGTACAACCATATATAATAATAGTAGGTGCTACTTTAACAAATATTCATGCATTTTATGTCGTTATTGACGATAAAAATTATCAAACAAAAACATTTCTTGACGCTTTGAGATTTTGTTTTCAATTATATTTTGTTTTGGATATAAAGTATCCATCAGAAAGCCAGCACTTATGGTATCTTCTTCAATGGGAATTGTTTAACGTTACATCTGATAAAGACATAAATATTCCATTTCTCAACGATATACTACAATTTAAAATATAATTCAATGCACACACACACGCGCGCGCGCATGCACGCATACACAAATTTTCTAAAATGGAACGTAAAAGTAACATAGTATGTTTTAAATGTTCTCAGACTCTTACAAATATCGACAATTTTATACAACATATCAGATGTTTACATCCCTTCTTAAATAATTTTATTTGTAAGCAAAATAACTGCAACCGTACCTTTCCTGTACTAAACGGATTAAAAAAGCATTTACGTACGATACATGCGAAAGATGAGATTTCTCAACAATTGAATACAGAGAAGCATATTCAAGAATCTAACTCTTTCAAGCCTTCAGAATATCAGAATGTTTCTCAAGAATCTCAAGACACTACTATTGATACTAGTATTGATAAACTTTATAATGAAGAGATAATGAATATTGTTGAATTTCTTGGTAATGAAATGTTTGATAATGAAACATCTGATACTTCTGAAATTATACAAGATGCTATTATACTATTTATTTTGAAAATGTACAATAATTCTGCTTTTCCCCGAAACATTGTCCAAAGTCTTATAGAAAACTAAATATTTATTTAAAACTATTATTGCTTATATAAAATCTAAATTAGAAAGATTTAATTCAGTTGAAGATATTTTTCAAAATTTATATGTCTTTTTAAAGAAAATTGATGATACCTTTGAAATGTTAGGAACTGAGCATAAAAGACTGAAGTTTCTAGAAGATAAAAAGTATTACATTAAACCTAAAGCATTTTTGGTAAAAGTTTACAATAACTTACACAGCTCGGATTACTTTGACCTTGACATATGTTGTCAAGGTCACCCTCCTGAGTGACCTTCAGAAGGTTTTAGTCGGCGGTCGCTGTTTATTAAAAAGTTATAAACAAAAAAAGTTTGACAAATATAGCAGTTATTTTAAGTATTGAAAGGCATAAACGACCTTGACCTTGACATATGTTGTCAAGGTCCCCCTCCTGAGTAACCTTCAGAAGGTTTTAACTGGCGGTCATTGTTTATTAAAAAGTTATAAACAAAAATAGTTTGGTGGGAAAATTATTTAAAGCAGTGAATTGTTGGTATATTGAAAGAAAAGTTATTTAAAGCAGAGATTGGTAACTTTCCTTTCAATATACCAACAATTCACTGCTTTAAATATTTTTCCCCACCAAATTTTTTTTTGTTTATTAAAAAGTTATAAACAACTTTCTAAGTTGAAGCACATATAAAGCACACACTTGTAAAGCGCGTCACTAACCTATAGGTTAGTGGCGCGCTTTACAAGTATGTGCTCTCTAAGTTGAAGCACATACAAAGCACATACAATGCACACACTTGTAAAGCGCGCCACTAACCTATAGGTTAGTGACGCGCTTTAAAAGTATGTGCTTTGTAAGTTGAAGCACATACTCGCAAAATAAAGTATTCTCTGCTTTAAAAAAAAACGTAATATTAGTCGTTTATGCCTTCCAATACTCAAAATAGCTGCTATATTTTCCAAACTTTTTTTGTTTATAACTTTTTAATAAACAGCGACCGCCGACTAAAACCTTCTGAGGGTCACTCAGGAGAGTGACCTTGACAACATATGTCAAGGTCAAAGTAATCCGAGCTGTGTAAGTTATTGTAAACTTTTACCGCATTTTTTATAGGAGAAACTCTAACTTTTGAAAAAATGTACATGAGTACATCTCACGAAGCAAATATGATTATTAAAAAATCAGAAGGCCAAATTATTGAGCTACGTCAAATCTTAAAACATTTTTTAGAGTTACCAAATGTATTTCATGATATTGTTTCTCATATGCAAGAAGACGAATCTTCTTGTGATAATAATGTGTGTACTAGTATTTTACAGGGAAACTTGTGGAAAGAAACAAAACTCAAATTTGCAAACAAAATAGTGTTTCCTTTATATCTCTTTTATGATGATTTTGAACCTAATAATCCTTTAGGTTCAAAATCTGGTTTATATAAAATAGGCGCAATTTATATTTCTGTAGCTTCTGTTCCTGTGCAGTATGCGTCCTTACTAGAAAATATATTTTTAGCTCAGCTTAACTTTTCTGCCGATCGAGTCCAATATGGAAATAAAAATATATTTTATAAAATAATAGAAGAGTTAAAGTACTTAGAAACAGAAGGAATTGAAATTCAAATATCTTCTAAAAATATCCGCGTTTACTTCACATTATTATTAATTTTAGGAGACAATTTAGGATTAAACTCTATTTTAGGATTTGATGAGTTTTCAATCTAATTATTTTTGTCGTTTTTGTAAAACACGCAAAGATGAAACAACATCTCAGACAATAGAAAATGAAGAGCATATACGTACCGTTGATAATTATAATCGTGATTCTGTTTCTTTTTCATATGGAATTAAAGAAATATGCATTTGGCACGAATTACCAAATTTTCACGTTACAAATAATGTATCCTGCGATATAATGCATGACTTGTTAGAGGGAGTTTTAAGATATGACATGGCTCATATAATTAGTTGTCTTATAAAAAAAAAATTGTTTTCTGTTGAACAATTAAATGAAAGGATAAAATATTTCAAATTTTCAGACGTTGATACAGGTAATCCGATACCTTCAATTTGCTCACAACATTTGAAAAAAAAATATATAATAATGAGTGCATCAGAAATGTTAGGATTGACGATTTACTTTGGTATTTTGGTTGGTGACTTAGTTCCTTCATCTGAACCTGTTTGGGATTTTTATATCCTTTTGTGTAATATGTTAAATATAATATTTGCAAAAACAGTTTCTAATTCTTCTATATCATATCTTGAAACTGTAATTACAGAACATAATGAAACTTATTGCAAGTTATTTAACGACACATTAAAACCAAAATTTCATTTTCTTATTCATTATCCTAGAATTATGAGAAAAATAGGTCCTGTACGACATATTTGGGTGATGAGATACGAAGGATTTCATAAACAACTGAAAAGTACTGCCAAAATTGTTACTTCCCGTATTAATTTACTTTTATCATTATGTATCAAACAACAACTTAAATTTTGTAATAGAGTTTTTCAAAAAAAAAGGGCTTTCGAATTCTATACAATTTGGACAATGTTTTGGTCAATTACACGATATAAAAGACATCAAATTAATTTCCTTATTAAAAAATTGTAAAAACAGCTTTTCGAAAAAAGCGATGGTTTTTTCTTCAATCACAATTGATAATATTAAATATAATTTAAAAAATACTGTACAAGTAAATGATACTGAATCCGATTACTTTTTGAACTTTGGGCTTATTCAATACATTATCGTTGACGATAAAATAATTAATTTTATTTTGTTACAACTTACAACTATTGCATTTCAAGATCATCTTCAGGCTTATGAAATTGTAATAAATGAAGATGCTGATTGGTTTATTTTAAATTGGGAAGATCTTCCTAATAAATTTCCTTACAATATTCATATAATTGGAAATGGAAAGAATTGTGTAGTTCCTTTACAATAGATCTCACACATACATAAAATAGGTATTCAAAATTTTTATTTTATCTTAAAAAAATAGTATGTTAAAAGTTCATATTATTTTACATATTGTATGTATATACATATGTGTTTCGTATACATATGTGTATACGAAAAATATATTTTGTAATTATTCGTATAATGTATTCTGTTCTGCATGTAAAAAATATTCTATAAAGAAAAATGTAATTCAGTATAACTTTACACGTATATATAAAAGCGTTTCAGTTACATTATTTGTAGTAAAGTGTATGTTTAACATTTATAAAAGTCAATGGAGGAATTCATAAGTGTTACATTGTCCATTTTTAAGATGCTTTAAATGACTAAATAAAATAATCTTAAAGTAAAATATATACTTTTGACTTCTATACAATACCTTTAATTTTCTTTATTATTCCAAATTACTTGTTTTTGTGTGATTTAATAAATCATTTATTTTTTAAGCAAAATAAACAATTATTAATTGATTAACAATTATTAATTTTTTGAGAATTTTTTGTGGTGCCGCGTTTATAAAGTTAAATAATTTGTAATTGTTAACTAAATGTTACATCAAACAATTTTGCATATTATAGTCACCAGTAAATGTAACATTATTAAATGTTACATCATTTAACTTTAAAAATGCGGCGTTACTACAAAAAATTTTTTTTAATTAATAGTCAATTAATAATTTCTCAGTTTGCTTAAAAATAAATTTACATGAAAAGAAACAAAAAAATTATTTAAGTAAAACAATAAAATTATTTTATTGAAACAATAAAATTATTTGAGCGAAATAAGACATTTTTAAATACAACAGTACAATTAAATATATCAAAAAAATAATTTAATAAAATAAAATAACAAATTTAGTTAGCTCAACAAAAAATTTATTTAAGAAAATATTTTTATGTTATAAATATCTTTTATTGAAACAATAAATTTTTTTTAGTACAGTCATAACATTATTTGATTCAAATAAAATAATATTATATAAATAAAGAAAAAATTTATTTGTAACAATAATATATATTATTTAAAAAATCAAACAATTGTATTTGTTTCTTGAAATAATCAGTTTTGTTGGACCATTCCAAAGAATAAATTTCTTTGTTTTTAATAAATTTTAGTAAATTTAAAGAAATTTTTCTCTCTGTGTAGTAGGTGACAACTTAGGACTAAATACAATTCTTGGTTTCTCAAAAAGTTTTAATTCCTCATATTGTTGTCGAGTTTGTACAGTTCCTAAAGATGCATTACAAAAACAAAAAAAAGAAAAACCAGAAATGTTAAGAACAAGAGCAAACTACTCTACACATTGTAGTGAAAAAACTTTTGGAGTTAGAGAAAATTGCGTATTTCATGTAATATCAAATTATCACGTAACTCAAAATTTTTCAGTGGACCCAATGCACGATTTATTTGAAGGGATATGTAGATACGATTTGGCTAAAATTTTGAATAATTTTATTAATACAGAGAACTTTTTTACTTCAAATGTTTTAAACGAAAGAATTAAGTGTTTTAATCACGTTTCCGACTCTAATGTTCCACCACCTTTACAATCAGAATCAATTAAAAAAGAACTAATTATATTATCAGCATCTGAGATGCATTATCTAGTAAAATATCTCTGTCTGTTCGTTGGTGATTTAATTGAAAGTAATAATAAATATTGGCAATTATATTTAATAATGCGTAAAATTGTGTGTATAGCAATAGCAGAAGCTATTAACGAAGAAATTATTAAAAACTTCGAAAAATTAGTTTTCCAATACTTAACATCTCATAAACAATTATTTAAATGTAACTTCAAATTTAAACATCATATTCTGCTGCACTATCCCCGAATTATGCGTGCATTCGGTCCACTCAAAAATATGTCCAGTATGCGCTTCGAAGCCAAGCACAAGCAAATAAAAGAAACTAGTAAAATTACCACTAGTCGTAAAAACCCTTCGTACACCTTAGCAGTAAAGCATCAGTTACAGTTTTCTCATAGACTAGTGCGTAATATTGGATTTTCTGATGATCTTTCTCATGGCATTCCTTTTGTAAAAGTTAGATTAACAAGTCAATTTAAAAGTTTTAAAGAATATTTACCTTCACATAATTTTTTTGATTATAACTGCTACTCTTGGGTAAGGATGAATGGGACGCGTTATGAAATAAATAACGTTATTAATTATAGTAAAAACGATTTTGGCGTTTCTCTTGGTAAAATAAAATTTATAATAATCGGCTTTGAAAAAAAAATTTTTTTTTGTACTGCAAAATTCAAATTGTAGAACACTGTTTCCATTTAAGCGCTTTCGAAATTACATAGACAGAAGAGTGGGGATTTGTAAGCCATGAAAATCTTGTAGATTATCGAGTACAAAATGTGCATACTATGTCCGATTCAAAACATTATGTACCTTCTAATAATTATATATATTAAAAAAATCGATTGATAAATAAAAAACTTGTTCGTAATATTTCAATCTGTTTTTATTTATAAGCCCTCTATTGTGATATATATATATACATATATATATAGTGAATTGTTACTTACTTACAGTTAATATTTTGTTGGTTCAAGACAATCACATCTTGCTTCAATCTGCATTTTTTAGATCAAATAAATATTGTGGCAGGGCGAAGCTATAAGGTAATTCGGACTTTGATCAAAACGCTTGGTTGTTCCGCGCATTGACCAGTCAATCCTAGGAACGCCCGCGCTACGGGTTTTGACCATAACATATATTATATGTTATATGGTCAACATATATTATATGTTATGTTCAAAGCCCGTAGCGCGGGCGTTCCTAGGATTGACTGGTCAATGCGCGAAACAAGCGCTTTGATCAAAGTCCGAATTACCTAGCTTCGCCCCGCCACAATATTTATTTGATCTAAAAAATGCAGATATTGAAGCAAGATGCGATTGTCTTGAACCAACGAAATATTAACTGTAAGTAAGTAACAATTCACTGAATTTTAATTCATAAATCGAAATGGTTTTGTATTCTCAAATAAATATTTATTTTCTTTACGTTAATATTTATTTGATTTAAGAAATGCAGATCTTGGGGCTAGATCTGATTTTTTTGAATCAACGAAATATTTACTATAAGTAAGTAACAATTCATTGCATTTCAATTCATGATTTTTCATTTTCTAGGAAATATTTATTTGTTCCAAAGAAAAATTGTATCTTGATTCAAATAAATATTTCTTTAGTACTATTGAACGAAATCATTTACTTGAATCAAGTCAAATTTCGTTAATTGTAATAAATTTTTTTTTCAGTGCATAATAAAAGGTATAATTTAAATATTTTTGTTTCGATGTCATTCGAAATATGATAATGAGATGGAAATAAATATGGCTAAGATCGACGATCAATAAGTTCTCATCTGCGACATAGATAAAATGTTCATAAACTTGTACACACAGCGATTATGGTTATAACATACCAGAGACCAAACCATTTAACTTTAAATTTTTTGGGGGGGGGGGGGAGAGGGAAATATAAGATTGTACAGTGCAATAAATAATCGCTCACCTAGGGTTGCTCCGCCGGTGCTAGAAGCCTCCTCGGTGACCCCGGGCCTTCTCCTCTCAACTTCCTGTCTGGATTGCCTCTTCGCGGCGATATTCACTCGTCCTTACACTTATGTATGTCCATCAAGACCGTCTATCGCGACATTCGCACAGTATTCACTCGCGAAAACATCCGGGGCATTGAGACACGACGCACACGTTACTCGCCCAATGTAAAATGTACTACCAATGGCGAAATACGATATGCGGGGCGGCAGCCACGCCACACGACACGCGGACGACACGCGCACGGCACGCACAGCATTCCCAGCATTCCCGGGTCCTCGCGGAGACGCGGTTATAAATCACGATCGAACAACACTTTTCACGGCACGACGTCGACGACAAAGTAACGCACGAGAAATACGGTGATGCGCGAGACCGCGAGCCATTCGTCACCGCGAAGTCGCGTCGTAACGGATTTTTGCATGCCCGACGCGCGGCGACTTCACACCGACGCGGACGCCGTAATCCCTACAACTCTCGTACCCCTCCACCCCACAAATCGCGAACAACGAACAATGCCCGCGTCGATCGCTGATCTCGCAATCTGTCTCGTGAATCTCGTCTCGTACCCACACTGTTGTCTCTTTTAGCTGAACTTCACTAGATTATCGTGCCTCGTGCCATGATGCCGAAATACGTTATGCGGTGCAGCCACGATCGACACGGCACCGCAGCACGTGCGTGGCACGCGCACGGCACCCCCGGCACTCCCGGGTTACTCGCGGAAACAAGGTTAATCACGATTGCGCGACACATTTCACGGCACGACGACGTCGACGACAGGGAAACGCGCGAGAAGTACGATGTACAATAATGCGCGAGACTGCGAGCCGTCCGGCCGTCCGCCACCGCGAAGTCGCGACGTAATATTTGAATGTCCGACGCGCGGCAACCCGGCAACCTCACACCAGTGATGCGAACTGCGATCTGCGATCTGCGATGCTTTTGCCCGCAGCCAGCACGTGTGGAGGGGATAGCGCGCCCGCCGGCGGCTCGACGCTCGGGCAACTTCGGGCGGGTAGAAGAGCGCAGACACACTCGCATGTCTCCTTCTTCCCCGAGTTGTAGCATATAGCTATAGCGCTGCGTTCCGTTCCAATTCACAAATTAATATCTCTCGTTAAATTTGCCGTAGAGAAATCTTTAAAAAAGCATATTAAAGCTAAGAAGACAATCTTCTTGAAAAAAATAGTTTCAATTACAAGAAATTGCAAATTTCAATTGTTATAAGCAATTGAAATGTTTAATTAATTTTTTCACTAAAAAGTACATTTTGAAAAATTTTTTAAATAATGCTATCTTATACTCTATTTCATTCTGAAAGTACACATATTTTTTATTTTATGAAGAATCGATGGATTCTAATTTTTTATATAATTTTAATGACTGAGATGCCGTGCCGTGCTCGCGTCAATTTCTTATAACAATTGGAATGTGCAATTTCTTGTAACAAACTATTTTTTTTCAAAAAGATTGTCTCCTTAGCTTTAAATTGCTTTTATAAAGATCTCTCTACGACAAATATAACCAGATATATTAATTTGTGAAGTTGACGACTTCTTCATTTTTCACGAAAATTGTAAATAATAATAATTGTAATATACGTAAAATCGGTGCGCAATGATGTAAAACATATATGCACCGTATGCGGAATCCAGTATTCACTATCTGATTCATTACATGCATGAAAAGAAACACAATCTTTAAATTTAATTTACATATTAGAATTAAAAGAATTTCTATAAGTGCCCCGAATGCGAGGGAATATTTACTGAAATAACTTTAAGAAGACATGTAAAATCGGTGCACTCTGGCATCAAGATTCTGTTTGGAAGGAATTTAATGAAATAAGATCCGACAGACAATGCAAGATTTATAAAAACCAAAAAGATGTAAAATCGGTGTACAATAATAAACATACGCGAACCATATGCGGGAACCGGTATTCATAAAACATTTGATAAAACATTTAATTTAATTAAACGATACAGACTCACAGTGAGTAAATTATTTGTTATATAAAAAGCATTTTTTATTATTGTAAAATATGAAATATCTTTTATTATAATTATAAAGATAACATGCTCTACGCAATATAATGTGCAATATTATTTAATCTGCATATTATGTATCAAGTCGAGCAAAGAGAGAAAAAAGAATATGGTCAGAGCGAAACGAAGAGAAGAAGAAACGAAGGGAAAAGACAATAGGAGCAAAAATGTAGAGAGAAAGAAAGAGGAAGAGAAAAAGGGAGAAAAAAAAAGAAAGAAAAGGAAGTAGAAATAAGAAAGGAAAGGTTAGTACACTGTTATTTGTAAATTCCATTAATCCACTCTAAGGCATTTTATTCTTAACGTTTTCTCGCGATGTTGATTGCTTTTCTCTTAGCTCATCTCATTTTGCTATAGTTTCTGTCAGTGCAGAAATGTAGGCCGGTATTCATAGTCGGACCTTATATTTAAAACAGTCTTAGGTAATGTCTTAAGATGTCATGAACCAATCACAAGAGCCGTATTAGCATCTTAAGACATTACTTAAGACGGTCTTGAAATAAGATCCGGCTATGAATACGGGCCGTAGTGTATTTTAACAGTTCGTAAATGTCAGATTGTATTGTAATTCCTATACTCAATGAAAGTGAAGAGTTTTATACATTAGTGAGTATAAGCAGTGAGATATTTTCTTTTATATTCAACAAAAATTTTGATTTATCATTGATATGTATAGTAATACCAAGTATATAATTAGCTTCTAGACATTTGCCATCTTGATATAATAAAATTCAGATTTCCTGATATCACTTTGCCGTTTCCGTTACCTTATACTGTTCGATATCATATTTTTGGTCTTAGTGAAATTTGTGAGAGAAAACAGTAACACGAGTGAGTGAACGTGTTTGCATGTTGGCGTGTATCATTGTGGTTATCGTATCCAATGTTATGCCAGTTCTGAAAATCTATGCATAATGCGAACTGTAGATTTTCTGTGCTGGCAGTAATATTGGGACGCAGCTCGATCCATTGATCGATCGACTGATCGCGCAGCGGGCACCCGACGTAAGCGCCCGCGTCTAATGGTGAGTCGCGCCGCTCCTGTCTACCTCCTGTATTCGGCCAGCGATAGGGTAAGTATTTTGCTTGATAACTCAGAAAGTAAGCTTCGGACAAAATTTTGCAAGAGGAAAAGTCGTCTCAGAATTTTGTCACGAATCTGTACTTTCAACGGTAAAAGGTTGTTTCGAATCACCCTGTATATACTTATTCTTTGTAAAAAGTAAAAAATATTATATTATTTTCATAATAAACGTTATAAACATATAAGGGAGAGATCGGGAAGGAGAACGGGAAAGAAAGAGGGACCGAGAAAGGCAAAATGAAGGACGACAACGGCGTAAGGAGGCGGAAGAGATTGAATACACAAGTGTGGAAGAGGAAGAAGATACAGAAAGAAAAAGAGGAGGCTTTACGGAAGCACCATTACAAATTACTTGAAGACTATATAGAAGCAAATTGATTAACGTGCGCCGCAATGCTACGTGTGCGACCTGTAAAATCGTGCAAAATTACAACATTTCAAACACTGTCTATTATGTAAACACTGTCTTCTATTTGTTTTTTACATGCAATAAATTCAGAATACCTACAAGACACATCTAGCGAATAATCAGTGGATACTGATCAGTGGTTCACCGACTAGAGAAGTGTTTCTGGTAATAAGTGCCGTGTCAAACAAACTATTTTTTTTATTATGTAATTTTGTACCTCAATAAATTGCTACTTTTACTATTTTTTTCCATCTCTCGTATTCACAAAACTTATCTTTCCATTCGTTCAATTTGTTATAATCCGAATATAGAAAAACACAGTTCAGAATCACGTAATTTTTCAGAACTTCTGATAAATAAATCTACCTGGGGATAAAAATGATACTTCAACACTAACGTTAATAAAAAGAATGAAAATGTCACATTTAGAATGGTCATTGCGTGCCTTGTTAAACGGTCTGGTTTATGCCTGGTTGAATATCGCACATCATTTTTCTTCATCAATAGATTGTCTGGTGGAATTAATTAAACCATTTAACGAAAAAGAGTATTTCGTAAAATTGCTTACTACTAATAAATCTCCTCTATTTGATCAAAATTCGATGCAAGTTATTAAAGCTAAGTTAATATTAGGAACCGAGAATAATAGAACTTTTAAGGGGATCCTAAACCGAAGGCCGAACTCCGACGATGTCGCTGTTTTACCGACAAAATTCTATATCTGTCCTTGTATAGACAATGATAATAGACAAGGATAGACAAGGTTATAGGTTATATTGCATTCATTACAATTAATCTTTTTTTGTAGGCTTTTATTCTTAGTTCCAATTGCACGATATTGTTCTTACATGTTGTCCCTAGGTCATGCCGGTCTAATTTTGTGGATATTTATTGTGGAATTTTTGTACAAAGCAAATATATTGTCATCATGTGTACCAAAAATTAACAAAAATATTAATTTTTTTTGTTTTCGATATAAATTCGACCACCATGACCTAGATTTTGATGCGTACTTTAATTGTATACAAAAATTTTGCATTTCTATAAAGCCAATTAAAAGATTTTCTCTAAGAAAAAAACCGGTATTACAGACGGCTTTAGGATCCCCTTAATGATTTACTAAAAGAATGTAAAGAACATTTCATTAAATACGATAGTGACTCCTTTTGCGGATGGGATAAGCCGGATGAGAAACATTTAACCTGTTCACACTTTAGGTGTTTTAACGTGTTTAGAGAGATGTAATAATCTGAATATATTTTATATTCTATATTCTTATTCTGAATATATTATATATTTTACATTCTTTTCTATATTCGATATTCCTAATTTAAAGTACCATAAAACGCCTTGTCTTTCAATAACAACATTGAATTCAGAACTTGATAATATTCCTTTGCAAGCTAGATGCAGTAAAATAATAACAAAGTTTTTAAAATATATAGTTAGAGATATTAAGGATGAAAGAGAAAAATATGTTGCTCTTCTGTGGGATAAAGTTTCACTACAACCGGCCTTGTCATATAATAAGGCACATGATAATGTTATTGGTTTTGAAGACTGGGGCACGAAAAGAACAAGAAAAATAGTAGATCATGCTATTACTTTTCATTTAAAAAGTTTAAAATCGGGACAAAGGATGTCGTTATGCTATGGATAGGTAGCAATTCGTACTCGCGTACTTGTTAATAAGTATAAGAAGTATACTAAACTATAGTATACTTTAAGTATGCTAAACTGTAATAAAAGTATACTATAATATATATAAGTATGCTAAACTATAATAAACTATACGAAGTATAAGTAGCTACATTACACTAGGATGAGCGAACCGATTGATAAAGATTTCCTTATCAGTTGTTACGGTCGAGCGTGGCACAAAAATTTTAATAAAAATACAATCGACTTACCAATATCGATGGGTAAATTCAAGTAATTATAATATTCATTCTTCATCTCTTCGTACGCCATGAATTGTATCGCACCGTGTGAAACACCAATCCAGGAACTAAACCCTGCAAGAGTACAGAATACTTTATTTAATCATGTAAATTGCAAATTGTTTCTTATTTTATTTTAATCATAATTCGAAAATTCGATTAGGAGAATTTGCTTGCCTTATATAAGCCTCTAATACCCTCCATCTTGTAAATCTTCTTTAAAGCATCAATCATGCCACGATATTTCTTGGACTCCGCTAGATTCACATCGTCAGCATATTATAAGCACAGCCGCGTCTTTATCACCCAGATTGGGTTAGTCATGAGCAAAATAAGCACTCCGGCATCAGCGGCAGCGAACATGTGCATGTCCGAGGGGTTTCTTCGAATTGCCACCTTGGATCAAAGTCTTTATCGTGTTATAGCTGCAAATTAATTGGCTTTTAGCACGAGATATCCAAAAAACTACATACAAAGTAAATTTTTCAAAAGAATACAGTACATAAATAATACTAATCGATAATATAGACTTGAAATCTTTATCACAGATTGATTGATATTAGCACAGTTGCTTAATTACTTGGATTTCGAGACGAATCTAGGGCTCCAGCAATCAGCGATCGCTACTTTATCTTACTTACAAGAAGAAATAGAAGCCCCACGAACTGCCCGATCCTAGAATGTTCGGCGTTACACCCCTATAGAGTCCACGCACACCCTTGTATCGCGGTGCCGTACTCGCTTGACCATCATTCACTGCAATCAAAAGATAAAAAAGGAGATCTTGTTTGACTACGTTCATCACGTGCTTTCGATAAAGAAGTCGAATTAATACGGTCACCACATACCGAAGATATACCAGGTATCCCGTTTTAACTTTCGCACCGTAATATCTCTAAAAATATGGAAAATACGAAAAAACGTTTCAGACAAAAGTCGTATGGATTCAAGGGGGACATAAGATGGTGGCAATGATTTGACCTTAGATGGTCGTTTGAAGCTCACGTGAAAGTCACCTTCAATTTCTTACAGCAAACCTCTTATATTGTAATATATCGTTTAAAAGGGTATAAAATAAGAAAAATTTTGGCTCAAACCAGAGGTCGATACGTTGATCCGTTCGGCAGTTATTTAAGGTCAAATTTGAAAAAAGTCAATTTTTGACCCTAAATAACTCCCGAACCGGTCAACGTATAGACAAAGGTGACGTTCACGTAAGCTTCAAACGACCATCCAAGGTCAAATCGTTGCCAACATCTTATGTCCCCCTTCGAACCAAACAACTTTTATCTGAAACATTTTTCCGTATCTGCCATATCTTTCGAGATATTTGCTTGCGAAAATTAAAATAGGACACCCTGTTTATATCAGTTACACGTATAAAAGTTCAAACTCTTTGTAAAATACTGCGGAAAAATCTAAAAATCAACGGCTGCGTAAATTAAATTTAGAAGAGTTCGGTGCACTAGATATATATGTATTTATATATCAGTAACAATATTTAAAATATTTATAAACATTGTACTCTACGCGACCGCGACGGCGCGGTTGCGAGACGGTATTGCTTCTCACGGCGCTCGGCCGTTAGCACGCGCTTAAAGTGGGGAAAACGACACCGCAATCCGGTCTCTGGTAATTAAACATATACGATCGATTGGGAACATTTGCAAAATTAAACGGGCAGCGTTCGATAATCATATAATAACTATACCTATGCTGAGAGAGAAGAACACGACAAACAATCTTATGGAAGTAGAGAACACTCTGGACACTTTGTTCATGGAGAACTTAAGACATGATAATTCCGTTATCGAACATACTTGAATTAAAATTTTCGATATATATGGAAGAAAAAAAATGTTAAACAAGACAAACATTTTATACGGAAATCAGGATCGAATCAAAAAAGTGCCACGAATGACGAACCGTTGATATTAGAATCTCGTGCTTTAGAACTTTTGTTCAAGGATGAAAGTTACCCTCTAACTTAGTCTAATAACAAGAAAACATTATTCCTTTGCTAATATTTCTACCAATTTAAATAAATTTTACCATTTTAAATAAATTTTTCTATCGCATTTTTAATTTTTTAAATTATATTAATAATAGGAGGCAGTCACCCTGCATCATTCCCGAAGCTACCGGGGGGGGGGGGGGGGGGGGAGTTAAGAGTCCTTCGTCCGACGAGGCATGCAAAAAAACGTTTAAAATGTAACAACTTTTTTAAAACATTTAATATATAAATGACTTTCGTATATCTGCGAGTAGAAAAATCGGAATTATTTTCTTAACAATAATTCTGAAATAACTTTTGGAACGCTTACCCGACATTCAATAAAAAAATTCATTTTCTAGTTGGCCCTACAGAGAATGAATTCTTGTATCAAACATCATGTACACTTCGAAACTTAATGAAAAAAGGGCTTCTCAACAGTGTTTGTCCACAGGAGTGCACGTGCACTTATCGTCTTAAAGTTATTCACGTTTTATACTATAGTCTAAACTCTGCGTTTATAAAAATAAAAACGAATATACAGTAGCGAAACGTCACTCGCTCTATTCTGTACTGATAAAAAGACTATATTAGGTTCCTAAAAGGAACCTGGTGAGGAACCATTCCGGCGCGATGAACATGAGTCACTAGGACGAGTGGAACAGACGATTGGGCAGATTCAGGGATCCCTGGGCCACCGGCAGCAGCTATAGTTGAAGGGTGGAGGAACCAGCTGCCGGCATGCCGGAACTGCCGCAAACCGAACCACTGTTTAAAGACAGGCAGTTTTGCGACGTCTTTTTTTGATTCTTACAATAAAGTACAAATAATAAATCTGGAGGATGAGGGAATCCATCCACACATCCTAAACACTTATCAATTATTAAAATATAAAAACACATACCTACACATAATATAAATATCTTGACTATGATTTCTATCCACCCAATTTATACTTATACATTATACGTATGTGTGTAAATTATATGTTAATTAACTGTATGTTTAAACAATTTACTACACGTAAAATCGCGTAATTAAATTAATATAAATCACTAAATTATAATATATTTTTCTGGTAAGCTCAGTTCTATCTCGGAAGCAATATGGATTTAATTTTGTAAACACTTCTGCTACAGTTGTGACAATTTGTAAGTACACTTCCTACCGCTTTTGCTTAATTTTCATTTTTTTTTGTTTTATTTTATTATTTTCCTTTATCGCGAGATTTTTCTAATTAAACACTTCAACAGTTACATCTTCTTCCAGAATGCTATTATTATAAGTATAGGTAACAAATTGTAGAATCCAAAAATGTAGTTATTAAAATGTTTACCAAAAAAAAATGGCAGTAAAAAGAAGCAGATCCTAAAATAATGCATGCTAAAGGCAAAACTAAATGATTAGCAAAATAAGCAAAAAATCATAATAATTTATGGTAGCTTAAACGCAAATTTTTAATCCATTAAGAGCTGGTTGTTTCAACCTGTTGATAAACTAACTAATAGGTAAATCATATGTATATCTTTGTCTTATTTGAAGAAAAACAGAGACATATACAGGGTGTCCCGTAAGTCGAGGTAAATCGTTCGGGAGATAAATGGGGAACCAAAAACACATAAGAAAGTTGATATAAACATAGGTCCAAAAATGCGTTGTTTCCGAGTTATCGCCATTTTTATGTTGAAATTTGAAATTGCTTTGCTTTCAAATTTTTTTATCAAAATTGAAACAAGAGGTGGTCTTTATAAGTTTCAAAACATAATTAAGGTCAAATAAAAGTTGCGGGCTGCTTTAGCATTACCCACGATGCACCACGTGGAGGTAGAGCCCGCTTGGCATCCCTTGGCAGAGATCAGGACCCCACAGTTCGTCACTCCTGTGGTGTTTAGTGACTTCAAACCCTCTCTGCCGTGTGTGTGTGTGTGTGTGTGTGTGTGTGTGTGTGAGTGTGTGAGTGTGATAATACGATTCTTTCTTGTTTTTGGTTCCCCATTTATCTCCCGAGCGATTTACCTCGACTTACGGGACACCCTGTATATGATTGAACTATGTATAGTTAATTTACCGATAGGTTGGAACAATCGGCCCTAAATTGTTCAAAATAGTATCAACGATTTGTTATGTATAAAAGGTATTGCTCTATGCACATTCTGATAATTTCACATTATCGCAAAATATCGATTTCACTACAAATCTAAGCAAGATTCCACAAAGCTAATCGTTATTTCACACTGTTATATGACAGACCTCGAAGAGAGCTGATCTGAAACGGGAAGGGGCGGTGCTCGTGCAAAATAAAATAGAATAGAATTTAAATCAATTTTATAGGTAGAACTGCTCGTTGGAACACCAACATTTGTTGCATGGACAAGGGAAACTACCGAAAACCTTGCCAGTGTTCTTACAATCAATTCAAAGGAAGCACATACAGAACAGTTGATACAGAAAATAAATAAGTCATTCAAATAATGCACAGAAAATCAATAGACACATCGCAATATCATCAGATTAGACACACCGTATAAATCACTTAAATACAATATCAGGTAATGTCTTGAACACAAAAGAAGCAAATAAGTAATCCTATAAATTAAAGAATAAAGTATAATTCAATAGAGACGTGAATTCAATTGAATAATAATTCTAAATAATCAGAAGGCAATAGTGCTGAGTGCACGAAAGGTTAATTCTAAGTTGTCAATAACGTAAACTAACGAAAGTTCGTAGAATAATATAATATGTCAAAAAACATCTATTAATTAAATGTAAAGACGTACTAAAAGATTATATTTCTTACTATGAAAGGAAACGTATTTCGATTTAACATGAAATGAATATCTCTGTGTTCAATTCATTAGTAAACCAATAGATCAAAAAAGGCAGATCAACACACACATATCAATTGGTGCATTCGTATAACAGTGTACGACTTCTTACACGTATAAAGTTAGCATGGCTTTCACAATCAGAAGTAACACACAGCTAAATTATGAATGATCGTTCGTTTAACACACGCACTTAAAGTCGCTTGTAATTATACAGGGTGTTTGAAACAAAAGTACCCAGCCGGAAAATGGGGGTAGATTGGGTCAAACCGAGACGAAAAGTCCTTTACCATTTTGCAAGATTCGCAATAGTTAACGCGTTATTAATTAAAACGTCTGAGCGAATGAGCGCATTAGAAGCGGTAGGCCGGACGCGGCAGGCACGCGGCGCGCGGCGAGGGCAAGCGATGGGCGGCGCGCGACAAGCGATGAGCGGCGAGCGGTGAGCGGCGTGAGGCGAGCGGCGATCGAAGCGTGACATATTATGACATTGCGCCAAAAAATATTGGCCCCTCGTCTTTTCGATGGCAGGAAAGTGCGAAAAATGATACGCTATCATTTCCACACCACCTTGCGGTAGATAGCTTGGTGCGTTTTTTTTATAGTGGTTTCCCCGGTAGGCCTATTCCACTCTCATTATTCAATGTAAAAATTGTTCGAAGTGCTGTCCTCTCTCTCGTATGCACATTTCAGCCCTTCGTACAATATCGCGTGTCGCACGGTACGCCATGTCCGGCGTAATGGTATTGAAGGCCGCAACAATAGCTTCACGTACCTCGTTTTCTGTACCATTACGCTGGTGCTCGATTAGACTTTTTATGTGTCCCCATACAAAAAAGTCTAATACATTTAAATCTGGCGACCGTGCCGGCCAGGAGATAGGGCCACCACGACGTATCCACCTATCCGGAAAACGCGCGTCTAATAATTCGCGTACCCGACGATAATAATGAGCGGGAGCGCCGTCGTGCTGAAAAATTAACTGCGCCCGCACGTGAAGGGGCACATCCGCGAGAAGTATTGGCAACTCGTTATCAATAAAATTGGCATAGATATCGCCAGTTAAACGCCGTGGGAGAAAATACGGACCGATCTAGAAATATTGAATGAAAATGTGTCACTTAAACAGCAAAAAAAAATTGCTTTCTTTCTACTTTCACTTACCACTTGATTTCCGATCATTCCCGCCCATACATTTATGGTCCAACGATATTGAAACCCGCCTTCACGGACGACGTGCGGGTTTTCATCCGACCAGTATAGAAAATTATGGGAATTGAATACCCCGTTTGGTGTAAACGTCGCTTCGTCGGTCCACAGAATAAAATCAGGGAAAGAGATATTCCGCTGACATCGCGCGAGGAACTCTGCAGCGTATTTTTTTTCCAACGGTTATTACATTCTCAAATCACCGCGAATATGAAAAGTTGATAATGACGATACCTTCACAAAAACGTCTCCGTGGTTCTACATCCCGCGCTAAAAGCTGTTGCACCCGCTGGTAGTGGTACGGATGCAATTGATTCTCTCGTAAAGTGCGATGCACCTCGTACTGAGAGAGGCCAAGTTCGCGCGCTGCACGACGCACGCTGTACCCGGGGTCTTCGTCAAACGCGTCGAGTATTCTCTCTTCGTCTTGAAGACGACGACGCACCGGTACACCTCTTGTGTTATGCACAAGACACCCCGTCTCACGCAATTTTTGCACAACACGAAAAATTGTACGATGTGTTGGATAATTTGCACGCCCGGGAAATCGTTCCGCATAAATCCGAGCCGCGGCACGCGCATTTTCACCCGCTAACCCATAGGCTACTATCATATCGGTATATTCCTCCGAAGTAAATCGCATTGTCGCCGTCTATTACTATGCGAACACGAGATTTATTCGCGACTGAACAGGAAAAGATCGTGTACGCGAATCTAGACAGAAACAATTGACTTAACAATCGCCAAAAGTCAATTGTTTCTGTCTAGATTCGCGTACACGATCTTTTCCTGTTCAGTCGCGAATAAATCTCGTGTTCGCATAGTGATAGACGGCGACAATGCGATTTACTTCGGAGGAATAAACCAATATGATAGTAGCCTATGGGTTAGCGGGTGAAAATGCGCGTGCCGCGGCTCGGATTTATGCGGAACGATTTCCCGGGCGTGCAAATTATCCAACACATCGTACAATTTTTCGTGTTGTGCAAAAATTGCGTGAGACGGGGTGTCTTGTGCATAACACAAGAGGTGTACCGGTGCGTCGTCGTCTTCAAGACGAAGAGAGAATACTCGACGCGTTTGACGAAGACCCCGGGTACAGCGTGCGTCGTGCAGCGCGCGAACTTGGCCTCTCTCAGTACGAGGTGCATCGCACTTTACGAGAGAATCAATTGCATCCGTACCACTACCAGCGGGTGCAACAGCTTTTAGCGCGGGATGTAGAACCACGGAGACGTTTTTGTGAAGGTATCGTCATTATCAACTTTTCATATTCGCGGTGATTTGAGAATGTAATAACCGTTGGAAAAAAAATACGCTGCAGAGTTCCTCGCGCGATGTCAGCGGAATATCTCTTTCCCTGATTTTATTCTGTGGACCGACGAAGCGACGTTTACACCAAACGGGGTATTCAATTCCCATAATTTTCTATACTGGTCGGATGAAAACCCGCACGTCGTCCGTGAAGGCGGGTTTCAATATCGTTGGACCATAAATGTATGGGCGGGAATGATCGGAAATCAAGTGGTAAGTGAAAGTAGAAAGAAAGCAATTTTTTTTTTTGCTGTTTAAGTGACACATTTTCATTCAATATTTCTAGATCGGTCCGTATTTTCTCCCACGGCGTTTAACTGGCGATATCTATGCCAATTTTATTGATAACGAGTTGCCAATACTTCTCGCGGATGTGCCCCTTCACGTGCGGGCGCAGTTAATTTTTCAGCACGACGGCGCTCCCGCTCATTATTATCGTCGGGTACGCGAATTATTAGACGCGCGTTTTCCGGATAGGTGGATAGGTCGTGGTGGCCCTATCTCCTGGCCGGCACGGTCGCCAGATTTAAATGTATTAGACTTTTTTGTATGGGGACACATAAAAAGTCTAATCGAGCACCAGCGTAATGGTACAGAAAACGAGGTACGTGAAGCTATTGTTGCGGCCTTCAATACCATTACGCCGGACATGGCGTACCGTGCGACACGCGATATTGTACGAAGGGCTGAAATGTGCATACGAGAGAGAGGACAGCACTTCGAACAATTTTTACATTGAATAATGAGAGTGGAATAGGCCTACCGGGGAAACCACTATAAAAAAAACGCACCAAGCTATCTACCGCAAGGTGGTGTGGAAATGATAGCGTATCATTTTTCGCACTTTCCTGCCATCGAAAAGACGAGGGGCCAATATTTTTTGGCGCAATGTCATAATATGTCACGCTTCGATCGCCGCTCGCCTCACGCCGCTCACCGCTCGCCGCTCATCGCTTGTCGCGCGCCGCCCATCGCTTGCCCTCGCCGCGCGCCGCGTGTCTGCCGCGTCCGGCCTACCGCTTCTAATGCGCTCATTCGCTCAGACGTTTTAATTAATAACGCGTTAACTATTGCGAATCTTGCAAAATGGTAAAGGACTTTTCGTCTCGGTTTGACCCAATCTACCCCCATTTTCCGGCTGGGTACTTTTGTTTCAAACACCCTGTATATGAAATGACTCGGGAAAACATCCCCAACAACATATTAAAAAATAAACCAAATCGGAGAGGGAGTCGCTTTTATGCATAAATACCTCCTTTCTCAGCTTGTATCTCCGGAGCTATTTGAGTCCGGCCCTTATATATATATATGAAATGACTCGGGAAGACATCCCCAACAACATACTAAAATATCAAGCAAACCGGAGAGGATGCCCCTTTTATGCATAATTACCAAATATTGAATCAATGCATCTTAATAAAAATTTTGATAAATGCATTAAATACTTATATACTGAAAATTTAAGTTTGGTTAATATAAAACCATTTGTAAATATTGGATATGTATTGGATAATAAATTTAGCATATACAATTATTTAAATTTTATGTATTTATTAAAATATTTATACACTTATAACTATACGTATAAAGAAACACATTAGCAGTAGTAATAAAATAGTGGGTGGTCCTATTTGAGTCCCTGACGACACCTAGATCGTTATGATCCATTGTATCTCCCCACTCTTTTGTTAGCTAGGTGCTTGGAGCCAGTCTAGAACCTAGTACCAGGTTTACTAGATCTGTCACCCTTGCTCTTTCTAGATCCTGGGGACTTAGGTACATTCGTCCCCAGGTTTTGTATCTTTTACATATAAGTGCCGGACAATGACACAATATATGCACGCTGTCTTTTTTCTCGTCCCCACATAAACGGCACTCCTTCCGTTCCTCGAGTCCGAGATTGAATAGGTGTGCTCTGAGTAGCGTGGAGTGGCCTGTAAGCAGTCCTACTGCCGCTCTCAGTCTCTGTTTATTCAGCGCCAGTAGTTCTTTAGCCCTACTTGGCCTGATGTTACTCATCAGGATCTTGGCCTGGCGGCAGGTCTTAGTTGCCTCCCACCTGACCAAGTGCTCTCTATCCAGACAGCACCTGATATTCTTTTTGCCTACTGCAAAAGGAACTCCTGCCACTTGGCCAGATGGTGCCTCATTAGCTCCCTTCTTGGCCAGTGTGTCTGCGGTTTCGTTGCCGGGTATTCCTTCATGCCCAGGCCCCCATACCAAAGTGACCTTATTAGGTCCACTCAATTTCTCTAGCGCCAGCATGCAATCCCAAACCAATAATGATTCGGTAGTTGTCTTTGCTAACGCTAGTATAGCTGCTCTGCTGTCCGAGCAGATGTTTATTCTCCTTCCTTTTGTGTTGTTTTCCAGAAGGTGTTCTGTGCACCTCAGGATAGCCAGTATTTCAGCCGTGAAGACTGTAAAATGGCTTTCACTAGAAATGTCTCCCTATGGTCATCCTTCGGTCCATAAATTCCCGCTCCAAAACGGTTGTCAATGCCTGATCCGTCAGTGAACCACAGGTCCACATTGGGGTCCTTGGCTCTCTTCGGGTCCAGCCATTCTTTTCTGGTTGGTATCCATTTTTTAAAATGTTTTCCAACTGGTATCTCCTTACAGTTCTATCTTGTTTTAAAGTGAAAGGTTGTTTCTAGAGGAGGCTGAGCTTCGTGTGCCCTAGTCCTGTATTCCTCCATTCTCCCTGACACTTTAGTCTATATGCTGCGTTTCTGACTGCATTAACTACTGCAAGGTCCAGGGGAGGTACACAGAGTGCTACTTCCAGCGCCTCTGTGGGTGTGGTTTTCATAGCCCCTACTGCCGCCCTTAGGCAACTACCCTGTAGGCATTGCAGGAGGTTCTTTGCCTCTACTTTCCTCGTCCTGGGCCATCAGATCACAGCCGCATAGAGCAGTCTCGGTAATAGCACCGCCCTGTATAGCCATAAAGCTACCCCAGCGCTGATGCCCCAAGACTTGCCCATGGCTCTTCTACACATCCACATGCACGTGTAGAATTTTTTCCTGCTTTCTGCAAGGTGCAATTTCCAGCTAAGTTTAGGGTCTAGAAACAGGCCCAAGTGCTTAACTGAATCCGTAAAAGGAATTACCTTTCCCCAGAGCTTAAAAGGCTCGATAGGTTCCGGTTTGTATTTCCTAGTGAAGATCATTATATTGCTCTTTGACGGATTTACCGTCAGATCTTTAGCCTTACACCACTTTTGGACGATTTTTAGGGCATCGTCCATTCGATCCCTTAGTATGTTTAGAAAGGATCCCATAATCACTATAGCTATGTCATCCGCATAGTCACAGGCCAGGAAACCCTTCTCTTGCAGCTCCATTAGGAGATCGTTAACGACAAGGCACCAAAGTAGGGGGGATAAGACCCCTCCCTGTGGGCATCCTTTGCCTGGTTTGCCACTTATAACAGTGTCGTCGTGCATGTCCATCAGGTTCCTCCCCGCCAACATGTCCTCTATCCAGTCCACTCAGCGGTTCCGGGACCCCATGTCTGGTCAATGCTTCTTTGAATAGCTATGGTCGAGGTGCTATCAAAAGCTCCTTCGATATCCAAAAAGGTCCCAATAGCGTATCCTTTAGCCTCTAGCTGTGTCTCTATTTTGCTCGTCAGGTGGTGTAGAGCGGTCTCAGTAGACCTGCCTTCCCTGTAGGCATACTGAGCACTAGCTAGGGGATGGTTCCTTAAAGGTCCATCTTTAAGAAACCTATCAACCAGTCTTTCTAGGGTCTTCAGAAGAAAGGATGTTAGGCTGATAGGTCTGTAGTCCTTAGCCCTGATATGTTTATTCCTACCGGGCTTGGGTATAAAGACCACCTTGGTGGCTCTCCATTTCTGGGGGACATGTCTTAGAGCAATGCTAGCCCTAAAGATTTTGGTCAATGGGCCTATCATTACTCCTAGTCCCTCCTGAAGAAGCATGGGGTGTGTACCATCCGGTCCCGGAGCCTTATACGGCTAGAAGGACAGCCCACTCCACTGCTTGTGGGAAAACCACCTTTGCCGCCAAGTCCCATACCCTGGGCTTGTATGTAGCCCTAGGCTGTCCTTGGCTACCTATTTCCGAAAAGATCTTCTGAAATCCCGGGAAGTGGACCTCCATGAGATAATTCAGAGTCTCTCCGGTTGATTCAGTGAACTCCCCACTAGGTAGCTTGAGACAACTCCACTGTGGGTTGCTCTCTTTGCAGAGGATTCTGCACAGTCTGGATGCTTCTGGAGCACTCTCAATACCCGCGCAGAAATTCCTCCACCCTATTTTCTTAGCGCTAACTATCGCTTTTTTATAGACACGCTGGTAGTCCCTGTACTTTTCCCAGGCTACTGGCGTGTTTACCTTTTTAGCCCTATTAAAGAGCCTTCTCCCCTCAGCCCTGAGCTTTGATAGCTCTTTATTCCATCATGAAATTTTGGTTGAGGCGATCTTCAGCTCCAATGGACAATTCATCTCGAAGGATTCCCTGATGGCATTATTCATAAAGTCCAACGCCAATTTCAGGTCCTTTTTCGTGTGAAATCTGGTCGGAGCATTTTTAAGCCGACTTGCTAAGTCGGCCCTAAAACCCTCCAAATTTGTTTTCCTGGAGTTTCTCCCTTACTTGTCTTCCTTTTGTACTTGCACAAGGTCAAAACGGATCTGCCTGTGGTCGGATCCTGAAGGTTCATTTGAGACCCTCCATCCCGCCACCAGATCCACCATGCCCTTTGTGCATAAGGTGATGTCTATCACTTCCTGTCTTCTAGAGTCCAGGAAGGTTGGTTCCGTTCCTTTATTTAGGATTTGCAAGTCAGTGTTTATAACGAAATTGAGTAGGCTTTCTCCTCTCGGGTTTATGTCGGTGCTTCCCCACACTAGATGGTGGGAATTTGCATCACACCCCAAGAGTAGGTCTAGCCCTCTCTCTCTCGCATAAGCCACTAATTCTATCATGTTCCTCTGGGGGGGCAGTTCTTCCGAATCGTAGGGCATGTAAACAGACCCCACTATCAGATCCCTGACCCCCCCCATCGGCCATCTTCAGTTTCAGTTTTACAGCGACTAAGTCGCCGTCACTGAATTGTGGTAGTAGACAAGCGTCTAATCCTTTTACCACAATGCATGCCCTTGGTCGGTCCGCATTGTCGGCTTTAAACAACTTGCCACAACCACCCAGGCCCATAATGCGGCCTTTGATAAGCCACATTTCCTGGATGAGAAATAAATGCTTTGTGTGCATCTCAGCTGCGCACTTGGCCAATACAGCCGAGGCGCTTTTGCTGTGATGCAAGTTAATTTGTATGAAGGGGATACCCGAGTCCGCCATTTCTAAGCAGTACCCGCCTTATCCACCTTCTTACTCGTTGCCCCTCCGCAGTCACTTCCAGGCAACTTAACCGTCGCCTGGCCGAGTCCGCAGAAGGGCTTAAAATTGAGTGCTTTAAGAGCCCTCAACGCTCCCTCCCCGATAAGAACAGCGAAGTGGGTGCTCGTGGCATCCCTACTTTCGCTGCCCCTCGCGACCACCCAATCCGCGGCCTGGAGTCCCTGATTTTGCCTGTCAAGTAGCTCTATCGCTTCCTTGACAGGCATCTTAGGGTCCTCCACATGCACTACGATCCGATGTCGCTTAGGAAGCTCATCGAGCCGCAGCACACGCAGCCGGACCCCATTTAAGTTTATTTCTGAAGTTAGGCTTCGAAGCCACCCTTCAGTCTCTTTATCGGTGCAGTTGAAAATGACCGGCCTGTCCCTATCCACGGTGCCCTTGAAGGTGGGAGCTTTGGTACCCTTCGCAATGCCAAGGATACGGTTCCTCACCTTTTCCTTCAAGAGGACCACCTCGTTGTCGTCCAACCTGCGGTCAGGATAGTCCATGGGAACCATGGCCACCCTAATCAAGCTGGATGTTGTCTGGGCAAAAGTTCTTTGATCGACGGCGATCTTAGGCCTTTTGCCAGGCTGTGCAGTACCGGAAAGACTGGGTGTGCTCTGTTCCGACCTGAGTCGTTTGCACGACCCAGCGGACACACGCTCCCCCGTCTCCAGCATTGCCACAGGAGTAGAGTTTGGTTCTAGGATAGGCTTCTCAGCCACGCCCTTCTCCTCCACCTGCTTCTGCTTTTTATAGCGGCGATGCGCCGCTCCACTAAATTTTTTAACCCGATTTTTACCGGCTTGTGGCTGGGCCTTATCCGGCTCCTCCCCCAAGCCGCCCGGTCTAAGTTCCTCCGGTCGTTCGTCACCTAAGGTGGCCACTCCCTGGAGGACATCTGTAAAGTCGTTTGTATCTGGTAAACTCATCTTGTTCCCACGAGTACCGCGGTCGCGCGATTTTACCCAGGCAGAGCCGCGATTGCCCGGGGCTTGGCTAAATACTCCCGGAGGGCGCCCGGTATCCGGGAGGCACCGTTTGCGACGCAGCATCCCCTGCGCCACGCAGCCTTCAGCACGGTTGCACACACCTTGACTTGGGAGGTTCCTCTTAGTCGGTCGCGCCCGGCTACACGGGTGAACCCCGCCCGCGACCTTAAGCCCCTCCACCCGCCACAGCGCGGCCACACGCAGCCCCCGTACGCGCCGGGTCCGCCGAGCGGTCCCGTCGTCCCCAGCGCCCCGCGGACCGCGTGCGCCCGCCCCGAGGCTACGACAAGGTGGGAACCCGTCGGGGGGAAGAAACACATTACATAAAAATAGATTTTTAAATTGAAAGTTTTTTATTCATAGTTTTTCATACATTTAAATTATCTTCGTTACACATCATAAATGTCTATAAAAGCAAAAAAGACGTTTGTTTTTAGAAAATAAAAGGTTATGTAAACGTATTGCCAAGTAATATCATTATATCAATAGAAAAACGATATCACATGAAAATCAATAGAAAGTAATAAAAAATCAATATAAATTTATCTTTGTTTTTGTAGAATAAAAGCCATCATAAAAGTCTGAAAAAAAATCAATAAAAAAAGACATTTTACTTAAGGATCATGTATCTCTTTAAGAATCATGTCCTGTATTTCAACTGGACAAAGTCTTTGTAAAATTTCGGATTTATTATATGCAATTATGCATTTATTTATGCTAGGTACAGTATTCCTACTGATATGATCTGCAAAAATCGATTTAATTTCCTCTCGACAATCTTTAGCATCCGTGTTTATTGGTACTTTTGCTCCTTTCCTGATTTGATTATGTATCCACGTTTTTATAACTGCAGCACTTCGTCCTTTAAAACATTTGTTCTGTGATCTAAACGTCTCTATACACAGTAACGATGGTAATTTCTTTTCGGTAATATATTCACGGAAAGCAGTAAGTGCAACATTTTTTTCTTCTTCATCACATCGACGTCTTTTTATTTCTCCATATGGAGATGCTGAAAATAAATTCATAAAGAATTATTTTTTTAGAAAGAAAAAATCAATTAACAATGTAAAAATAAATCAATTGCAACAATATGTTGATGAGAACCATCACATATTTAAAAAACAAATACTATCAACAGAAATAACTCTTTAATAACAAGAAATAGGAATTAGAATATGTATGAGTTATAATATAAATCACACTTGTCTAAGATAGATAAAAATAGTTAACGAATAAATATCAAAGGAAAGACAATATAAATCTGAATAATATCAATCCACTTTGGATTTTCAAACAACGCAGAAATTAAGCCATATGCGGGATATGCAATAATAGAATTTACCTTATTTCTTACTGAGGAAAATTCCAAATAAATTAAAGTATATCTAATTGTAAGTCGCTTTTCATCATTCTATAGCTTTTCTATTATGTAACGAGACAATTATTTTCTCATTCGTTTTCATGCTGTTTTTCTCGTGAAGTTAATTATGTTATCTATCTTTAATTACGTTATCTATCGTTAATTATGTTATATATCTTTATATATAGAACCAATAAAATAATTTTAAATTTTTATTACCAAAAGAACAATCAATATTACTTTTATCTTTTTCATAATAATGTAAACGCGTAAATGCAAACATGAACATTAAAATTAGACATTATCATAATTATATAATATTTATTAGGAGGTTACCTGGAGCTGTCAGATAGAGTGGAGGTGGACGGCGAGAGGAAGGCGAAATATACGGTTGGAATTGTGATACGGAGGGAGGAGAGAGGAAAAGAGGCAGGAGATTACTTTTTAGGAAAGATAAGGAGATAAGAGAGGGGATTTAGGTTAGGTCGGCAGGGAGAAGCAAGAGGTCAAAATAGGAGGAAAGTAACGGCACCTGGTGAGAGAAATAAGAGGCAGCCGGCCGGTAAGGAAGAAAAAGATAAAGTAGTAAGAGAAGAGAAGGGCATAGATGTAGAGGGGCTTCTTAGGACGAGATACTTATAGAGACAAAATTGAGGGGGCGGATGGAGACAGGGAGAAATAACAAGGCAGAAGGAAGCAAACAAGGTGACAGAGAGGAGAGGAGAGAAAGCGAGAGTGGAAAGAAAACAAGAGGGAGGCCAACAAAGGCGGAAGAAGGGCAGGTCGAGAGGGAGAACGGACAGCGAAGGTTCATTAAGAGATTACATTCAAAAGAGGAAAAGAGAGACGGAAGAGGAAGAAAAGGCAAAATTAGAGAAAGAGATTTTAGAAAAATTTAACGAGACGAGAAAGGTCAATAGATCGCCACCGGCGAAAGTCAAAAAGGAACAGGTAAAGATAGGGAACATGGCGACTGAGGAATTGCTGCAGGAAATTTTAAAGAAAATGGAGGAGCAAGGAAAAAAGAGTGAGAAGGATAAGGAGGAAATTAAAAGAGAAATGAAAAAAGATATGGAGGAAATTAAAAGAGAAATAAAAAAAGATAAGGAGAAGATTAAGAATGAAATACAAGTGCTGAAGGAAGAATTTAAGAGGAGAGAAGGAATTTGGGAGCAGCAGAGAAAGTCTTTGGAAGACAGAATGAAAAATCTGGAGGACAAAGTCGGAAAAGTCAATATGAGAGGAACGGAAGAGCAGGAAGGAAGCGAAGTAATAGATAAAATAAAAGAAATAGAAAGAAATATGGAAATGGCGGAAAGAAGAAGAAGGAAAAATGGGCATAGAAGAAATACAGGAAATAGGACACGGAAAATAAAATGACATTACTGAAACACAAGAGCTGGGAAGATAAAAGGAGGGTGATGGCAAAGAAAAGAGAAATAGGAAGGAAATATGAGATATTCCTGAATGACGACCTCACCAGAGCGGAGAGGTTAGTACAAAAGGAAATAAGGAAAGTAGCTAAAGAGGAAAGAGAGGCAGGGAAAAAAGTCACGATTGGGTATCAGAGAATGTGGGTGGATAACAGAGAGGTGAGTTGGAATGAGAGTAAAGGAAGGTTGGAAGAGAGGAGTGACTTTCGGAAATAGAAGGGAGAAGAGGGGGGATAGGGATGGTATAGACGTAATAAGCGAGAGAAAAGGAAGGGAGGGGAGAGAAGGAGGACAAAAAGAAAGCGAGAGAAAGAAGAAAAATGTGAGCAGCATGGCTGTAGGCTTAGGGAACATAGCGGGATTAAGGAGAAAAAGTGATGAATTTTGAAAGGAGGTAGAAAGAAGAAAAAGTGGAAATGAGGATGTAGGGGAGGAGAGAAGGGAAGCAGAGAGGGAAGACAAGGCGGAACAAGTAAGTAAGGAGAACAATGAGGGTAGAAATGCAGACAGGGGCGACACGGAAGTCAGAAGAGAGGAGAAGGGAGGAAGTAGGAAGAAGGGGAAGATTGTATTCTGGAATGTAGCAGGACTGGAAAATAAGGATAAGGAGTTTTGGGAAGGGCTGAAGAAAGAGGATGTAATAGTTTTGATAGAGACATGGATAGGGGAAAAGGGATGGGAGAGAATTAGGGGAAGATTGCCAAAAGGGTACGAATGGGGAGTGCAATGGGCGAAGAGGAGGAATAAAAAATGGAGGGCGATAGGAGGGATGGTAATGGGATTGAGAAAAGAGATAAAAGAGAAGGGAACGGGAATAGAGACTGAGAGGGAGGGTTTGATAGCGGGAAAGGCGAGGATAGGCGGTGAGAGATGGAATATTGTAGGGGTATATGCAAAGAAAGAGGAAATGGAGGAGACACTACAGGAGTTGGGACATATAATGGAAAGAAAAGAGGAAGGGAGGTACACGATAATTGGGGAGACTTTAACGCGAGGACGGGGCGGAAAGGTGGTAATATTGAGGAAGATGAGGGGGGAGGTCAGTTGGGAGGGGGAAAGAATTCGAAGGATAAGAAGACGGACAGAGAGGGGAGGATGCTGATAAATAGTCTAGAAGAGAGAGGATGGGAAATATTTAATGGGAATATAAGAGGAGACGAGGAGGGGGAATTCACTTTCACAGGAGAAAGAGGAGATACGGTGATTGACTACGTAATAGGAGAAGGAGAAGTAAGAGAGAAGATAGAGAGCATGACGGTGGGGGATAGGGTGGATTCGGACCATCATCCTTTGGAAATAGTACTGAAAAGGGGGAGCGAGGAGGAAGGTATAGGAAGAGCGTGGAAGAAGAGAAGCAGGGGAGTATGGAGCGAGGAAGGAATAAGGGTATTCATAGAAAAAATAGGGGAAGTTGAAGAAGGGGTGAAAGAGCTGAATAAGGAATGGGAAGAAATGGAAACTAGAATACAAAATGCGATAAAGGGGGTAGAGGAGAAGTTGGAGGGAAACAAGGAGAAGGTGGGATGGTGGGACAAAAAGTGTCGAGAGGCGAAGAAAGAGGTAAGAAGAAAATTAAGGGAGTGGAGGAAGGTAAGAGGAGAGGGCAACGTATACAAAGATAAAAGGAAGGAGTTTAAGGAGTTATGCAAGAGGAAGAAAGAAGAAGAGAACCTGAAATGGGAGAGAAAAGCGGAGGGTGCAAGGAGGGAGGCGGAGGTATGGGAGATAGTAAATAGAGAGAGAAGAAAAAGGAGGGGAATCGAGGAAGGGATAGAGGAGGAAGAATGGAAAGAGCATTTTATGAAGCTGTTAGGTGGAGTGGAGAGGAAGGTGAGGATGGGGATGGAAGGCGGGAGGGAGGAAAAGGAAGGAGAGGAGGAAGAAGGGATTAGTCTAGAGGAAATGAGAAGAGTGATAAGGAAGCTAAGGGACGGTAAGGCGATGGGAAGGGATAGGATACCAAGCGAGGTATGGAAGCGAGGGGGGAAGGAGTTGGAAAATTGGGCGTGGAATTTCATCAACAAGATATGGAAAGAAGGAGGTTGGCCGGAAAACTGGATGGAAGGTATAATCGCGCCAATCGTAAAGAAAGGGGAAGGAAAAAGGGCAGAGGAGTATAGAGGGGTGACAATAATGCCGTCACTATATAAAGTGTACACGGCCATCCTGGCGGAGAGACTGAGAGAGGAGATGGAAGGGAAGAGAATAATTCCGCAAAACCAGACAGGGTTTAGGAAAGGAATGGGAACTATAGATAACATATATGTGTTGAACTACTTGGTGAACAGAAAGCTAGAGAAGAAGGGGGGAAAATTGATAGCCTGTTTTGTGGATCTTAAGGCAGCCTTTGACTCGGTAGATAGAGGAATACTATTAAAAGTAATGAGAGAAAGGGGAATAAGAGAGGGGCTGGTGAGAAGGACGGAGGAGATTCTAAGGGAGACGAGAAGCAGGGTAAGGGTAGGAGACAAAATGGGAGAAGAATTCTGGACAGTGAGGGGAGTAAGGCAGGGATGCCCGTTGAGACCGTTGCTGTTCAATGTGATGCTAGCTGATATGGAGGAGGAAATGGGCAGAGTTAAATGGGGAGGGGTAATGTTAGGAAGTAAGAGGGTGTATACTCTGGCATACGCAGATGATGTAGTGCTAATTGCGGAGGAGGAGGATCATATGAGGAGCATGTCAGAAATATTAGAAGGGTACCTAGGTAAGAAGAGATTGGAGCTGAACGTAGAGAAAACAAAAATGATGAGGTTTAAGAAGGGAGGAGGAAGGGATAGTAAAAGAAGATGGAGTTGGGAAGGGAAGGAATTAGGAGAGGTGAGGAAGTTTCGGTATTTAGGGTACGTGTTTCAAAGGAACGGAGGACAGGAAGCGCAGGTAAGGGAAAGGATCAGGAAGGCAGCGGCGGTGGATGGGGAAGGTTTGGGGAATAGGGAAGAGAAGATTTGGGAAAGACTGGGGAAAAAGATTGTGGCTGTTCGATAGACTGGTGTGGACGGTGATGGGATACGGAACTGAGATATGGGGATGGAGGGAGAGGGTAGGAATGGAAAGTCTGGAGGAAAGGTATATCAGATGGGTCTTAGGAGTAGACGGAAGAACATCGTGGTACCTTGTGAGAAAGGAACAGCAGAGGGAGAAGTTAAGAGGGAGGGCGGGGTTGAGTGCATGGAGATTCGAGAAAAAGTTGGAGGAGGGAAAAGGAAGCGAGGTGGCGAGGGCATGTTGGGAAGAATTGAAAGGAAGGGAGAAGGAAGGGAAGGCAAGCTCGAGCTGGAAAAGAGAGAGGAGAAGCTTCTTTGAGGACAGAGGAGTGGAGTTAGAAGAACTGGAAAGGCTGAGAGAAGAGGGAGACGAATGGTTTCATAAGATTGCTGGAGGAGATAAGGAGACACAAAGGAAGGAAAGATGGGAGAAGATCGAGAAATCGGAATATAACAAATGGTACAAGGTAATAAAAGGTGAGAGTATTCCGCGATATCTAAAGAAAGGTTGGGGAGAGAGTATATGGAGGAGGATAGCGAGGTTTAGATTAGGGAATGAGATGAGAGAGAGTAGGTACTGGGAAGGGGAAGAAAAGAAGAATTGTAGGTTGTGCGAATATAGGGAGGAAACGTGGGAGCATGTATGGGAAGAATGTAGAAAATGGAAATCAGGAAATGGGAGCTGGCAGGAAGCGGTGGGTTGGGTGCTGGATGAGGAGGGGGGAGGAGAGGAATGGATGATGGAAATAGAGGAGGAAAGATTAGAAAGGGAAAGAGAACTGGAGGAGCAGGAAGAAGGAGGAAGGGTGGAGAGAAAGGGAGATAGGGAGGCGGGTGATGGAGGGGGAGGGAAGGGGAATGAGAGAGTGGAGTGGAAAATAAGAGAGTATGCATGTTTCAGATATTCTAGGATGGAGAGCGTGGGGAGGATAATAGCAGAGGAGGTGGAGAGGATGGTGGAAGAGAAGATAAAGAAGGTGCTGAAGGAGAGGAAGGAGGAGGATAAAAGGAAGGAGGAAAGGCTAGAGAAACTGAAGGAGGAAGTAGGGAGGTTGAAGAGGAAAGTCGAAAAAATGGAGCAAAGCGGAGGCAAAAAGAAGAGAGAGGATAGCGAGGAGAGAGGAGCAGGGAAGAGGAAATAGTGGGAGGGGGAGGGCAAAAGAGATGAGGAGGAATTGAGAAAGAGGAACGTTATAATAAAGATCGAGAAAGAGAAATGGGAAGGTAAGGGTTCAAATTGGGTGAAGGTGAAGGAGCTCCTAACGGAGGGTTTGAAGGTGAAGGCGGAGGTCAAAGAGGTTAGAGTGGTGGGGCAGAGGGGGGATTGGCTTACAATATTGGTGAAGCTGGGGAATGAGGAGGAGAAATGGAAGGTACTTGAGGCAAGGAGAAAGGCGGGGAATAGGGTAAGTATAAAAATAGATGAAGACAAGTCGGTGGAGAGAAGGGATAGAGAGAGAGAGGAGAAAGAAAGGAGATTAGAAAGGAGAATGGAGGAAAGCAGGAGTACAGGGAGATCAGAGGAGGAGGAGATCGCGAGAGGGATGGAGGAGAAACTCCTCATGGACTCGGACGAGGACGGGGAGAACAAGAAAGTAAGGTAGGACAAAAAGGGAGAAGCCGAGACAGGAAGGAGGGAGGCAGAGGGATGCAGTCGTGGAGGAAAAGGAGGGTCGAAGAGGGATACGGGGAAGGAGGGAAAAAGATAATTGTGAGGTCGCATATGGCCAGGGCACGAAGGGGAAAGGTATATTGTAAAAGGTTTGGGTACGTTCCTTTCAAAAACGCCTTGTAAACTCTACGGGGAGATACAATAAACATCTACTACTACTACTACTACTAATATTTATTAAAAAAAGGTAAAATAAATAGGAAATAATAATTACCAGTGTTGTAATAATACTATTATTGTAATCGTGATAACAGATCGTTTTAAGAAATGTATAATTAAAGAAAGAAAATTACTTGAACGTTTCTTCCTCTTAGAATTATGAACTAAATGTTTCTCTGTTGATTTGTTTTATTTGTCAGAATTCTTTGATTCTCGCTAGAAACGCATTTTTCTTTGCAAGTAGATTCTGTAAAATTGTCGCACAATAATTTAGATTATTACTATTTATTTACAATGATATTTATAATATCTAGTACCTATATGTTAAGATTTATAATGATATATTTATTTAAGGATAAAATTTATGATATTATTTGCTATTTATTAAGATTCTTTCTTGTATATTACAAAATATAAGGTTTTACATTTCAGAGCTTATTATATATAAATATAACATTTTATTAATTATATTAAACATTATATTAATGATAGATATTATTAAAGCATTACTTATTAAAGAATGTTTGTTAATAAAATATATTCAGTTAAATTTATCATATGAATGCTTGTTTTGTACTATCCTATCTACATTACGTATTGATTTATATCTCCGAGTTTTTTTAAATACTTAACTCACAGAAGAAATATTTTTATTTCAGGTAAACTGATATATTAAAATCATATTCCCTTCTCGAAATAAAAATGCAAAATAAATGATATGTTTAATATTACATATATCTCCGTTAATCTTTAAATGAATAAAAGCTTTCTATAAAAATGTATACGTTTGAAGAAAAGAATAAAAAGATTTTTATTTTAACTAGACCGAGTAGATCTTAAGGTCATTTTTGGATCTTTATAGATTTTTAATTTACTTCAAAAAACTTGATTTGTAGGTTGAAAAAATTATTTTAAAAAGTTGGTATAAAAAATATGTAAGTTGGTATAAAAATATGTATGTATAAAAAATGTATATCGCATTTTTGTTTAAAAAGCAAGCATAATTTTAATACTCCTTTATCTAAAACAAATGTATTTATATAATATGACTTTTTTTCAACAACAATGTACAAAAATATTTGTAAAAGAAATTTGTCTTGATGAATTAAAATAAAATATTAAATTTTCAGCAACTAAAGTTACGTAAAATGTCCATGTACATGTCCCTGTACATTACACATGTAATAAAATTATTATATACTTCTTATTATAAATATGTAACAATTTTGTAATTTATAATTTTATAAAATAGCTTGAATGCTATATAATATATTTGATTAATTAGTACTTTATTGACGAGCATTCTTCGTCAAATATTCTTTGATAAGTGATGCTTTCTAATATAAACTAATTCAATAAACATCTATTGTGTAAGTTTATAATTTTAATTATATAAAATATTAAAAATACAATCATAAGTCTTCTATCTAATTTTATATTTATATATTTAACTATACAGGGTGGTCCACTTAACTCGCGCATCTGAATATGTCACTTATCTTTTATGATACGGAAAAACGTTTTAGACAAAAGTTGTATGGTCTGAAAGGAGACAAATAATGGTAAAATCAATTTTCGAAAAAATTAATTTTTTAAAATCACGTAAACCTTATAGCTAGTTTTTATTTAAATAGAATTGTATATACTTTTATATACAAAATAACTAGAAGAATCATATTATGTGAAAAAAACATACAATTCTATTTTTAAAAATGGCAATAATTTTTATGTGACCTTAAAAAAATCGATTTTTTTTTCAAAAATTGATTTAACCATTATTTGTCTCCCTTCAAACCATACAACTTTGGCCTGAAATATTTTTCCGTATAATAAAAAATAAGTGAGATACTTTAGATGCTTGAGTTAAGTGGACCACCCTGTACATTAGAAGCAACGAATATTACTGTTACTAATACAACAATGCTTACCATATGATTAACCATTATCAATATTACAAAGGTCATTTGATGTATCATTATTTTCATCAATATTTTCATTTTCATAATCGTAATCTTCATTATCATTATCCATGAAAAAGTTAGAGAAGACAGCTGCTGAGGAGACAGCGGAGAGTTCAAGCGTAACGGACGAGAAGAGAAAAAGGATGCCGAAAACGGGATCGAAGAAAATGGAGAGAGCAGACTGGATAGAGGAGACGACGAGGGAAATGTAAGACGAGGAGATGAAAGGGCGGTGAGAGTGAAAGGGTGGGTTGAGAGAGAGGCGGAGAGAAGGGTGATGCGGGAGGAGGAGAATAAAGGAAGGAGGACAAAAAGCGAGGTGAGGAGAGACGAAGGATGGAAGGAAGAGAAGCACGAAGGAAGTTGGGAGAGAAAGGATCAAAGCGAAGGGAGGAGAGAAGATAAAGACAGAGAGAGTGGCACAGAAGAAAGGTTAGTGACAGGGTGAGGCGATGAGAGAGCAGAAAGGGGGAGGAGGTGCAGTGAAAAAGAGAGCGAGAGGAAACTGGCGTTAGCAGAGGAGAGTAAAGAGAGGAGGGCAGACAGCGAGGGCGAAAGAGAGGGCGGTAGGAATGAAAAGCAGACTGAGAGAGGTTTGGAAAGAGAGAAAAGAAAAGCGTGGGAATTGGTGAAAAGAAGAGCCGAGGTAATGAAAATGGAGAGAGAAAGAAGTGAAAGGGAGAGAGCGCATAGGTAGGAAAGAGAGGAAAGAGAGAGGGCAAAGAAGAGGAAGAGAACGCTGGTATGGAGTAGGGGGGTGACAGTAGACGAGGAGCTGACGAGAGAGGAAAGGCAATTAAGATGGAGGATAGAAGAAAAAGCAAGGAAGGAGAGGAGGGAAAGAAACTCGGTAGTGGCAACGAGCAGAAGAATATGGGTGAACGGAAAGGAATTGAAATGGGACAAATATCGGAATGAATGGAGAAGAATATGATAATAGAAGGAAAAGGAGGGATGATAGAGGAGGGGGAAGAAGGAAGAAAGAAGCCTAGGGAAGCCAAAGCAGGAGAGAGGGATGAGGGGGAAGAATGAGGGAGAAGGGGCTTAGGGTGGCTTCCGTTGTCTTTGTTTTGCTTTGTTCTGTTCTGGTCTGTTCTGCTTTTCTGTATATAGGGCGCTGAGATTGGAATGAAAGAGAGACAGGAAACAGAGGAGCGGCGGGATAGAGTGAGGAAGGAAGGGAGAGCTGCTATAAGAGAGCTAATGGAGGGGTAAGATGGAGGGAAAATAGCCGCGAGGAAGAAGGGGACCAGAAGGAAGGGAAGGAAGGAAGTCGGGGAAGAAGGCCGGAGGGGTTTTAAGGGAAAGGGAGGGTGGGTACCAGTATGTAAGGTCGCCCAATGGCCAGGATTTGCGGGGAAACATGAGGATTTGTAAAGGTTTGGGTACGTTCCTCAAAAACGCCTTGTAAAACCGTGAGGTATACAATAAACTGATTGAATTGAAATTGAATTATCATTATCCATGTTTCCATGTTTAGGACTATTTTCCATATAATCTGTAAAATATTTAGATCTTTTTTACAAATACACTTTGCGCACACTTATTTAATATTACTTATTTTAATATTATGCGATTATTTAACAAAAAATTTAGACACTTTATAAACAAATATTTTATTAATTTAAACTCACGTTATTATTAACCAAAATTTCGATTGAATATCATATATATATTTTTCAAACGTTTTTTAATAAACATATATAAACTTACAGTTCTATTTAATCAAATTCGTTTTAAAATTATAGAATATTTTATTATTTAGTTGTAAAGAATTATCACTCTTTTTAAATAGAATTATTTCAATAAAGTTTATGTATTATATACAGGATGTAACAAAACGGTTGTCCGCTATTTTAAGGGTGAATAGTATACATCAAAATAATGAAAAAAGTTCCTGTAAACATAGGTCTGCAAATGATTTCTTACCGAGTCATGGGCATTACAACTTTTGAGATTAAATTCGGTTTATTAACGAACAGAAAACGTTTTAAAATGTCAAAATACTTACAAAAATTAAAGAAGATGTTCAAAGTTACATTGAATATTATTTGTATTTATTTTGTTCGGAAATCGCGAAACATCTCATATGTTAAATTGCGATCATCGACCCGCATTCTTCGCCGTGTTGTCGTTTCACGTGTTTACGCGCGAGACCTTGTCAGCGCCTGGAGTTCCCCCGAATTTCCACGAAAGCCAGCTCCGTTTCTCGAAAATAATCGCGTTATTTCTCGAACTATCTTCCCCCTCCTCGCGCGCTCTAGCGACCGCTCCGAAATTCAGCTTACATACCGCTCGCTCTCAGAAGCCTTTGTACCGTTGTCAAGAGCAAATAAAAGTCGATACAGTATACCGCACATCCGAAGATACGTCGTTTTCTCGATCCTACCACTCCTAAGTACCTTGACTGCCGAGTCTTCTTACAAGGCTATACCAGCCAACCGCGCTCAACGAACGATACCCGGTCGCGAGTGCACACAGATTTATGGAAGAATATCTTCATTGAAATAGACCTCTCGCTGAGGCTATTGACATTTTACAAGGTGATAAAGTCGCTAGCTATGGATACTTGTTTCCCACACTCATATCCGTCAAAAATAAATTACTGGCTTATCAAAAAATAAAGTTACAATTTCGTAAAAAGTTAGTGTCTAGATTGTTGAAAAGTTTAGAGTTACGTTTTAAGCCAATTTTTTATGTTGAGGATGAAGGACGGATTAGCGCTGTAGCAGCAGCTTTACACCCTAAATTTAAGTTAAACTGGCTCAATTGTTTAAGTCACTCTGTGCAAACAAATGTTATTTTAGCAATAAAAGAAGCACTTACTTCTGTGTCGAGTAGAGTTAAACATGAGAAAAAAGATGATAGTGTAGCTGAGGATGATTTCTTTGACTTTACATGTGATTATAACACACCTGATGTAGTCGAAACTTTTGGGACCTCGGCTGTAGAAGCAATATTTCAGAAATTTAGTACTGAAAGTAGGAGTGATCTCGAGTTACTTAATTCATATCCTATTGTTAAAGAAGTTTTTTCAAATTTAATACACCTTTACCATCCTCTGCATCAGTAGAGAGACTTTTTAGATATGCTACAAGTTTCAATTTACCTAAATTTAATAAATTAACTGATGAGAATTTTGAATTAAGAGTAATTATGAAGTGTAATTCGAGTGTCGCTAAAAAAAAATAGTATTATTTACTTAGAAAACACGTGTTTATTTTGGCATATCCAAAAGTATTATATCAATAAGGGACGATAAATAGTCCTGATTGTGAACTTTTTGGAGAATAAATACGCTGTATCTGCTGATACGTTATACGTAGTATCAATATATGTATATAAGTAATAGTTAATAAATTATTCTTGTAAGTTATAGGTACAAATTTATTACCTTGTTGACTGATTTACCTTGTTGATGACTGTGTGATAACATGAATATAACTTTTTAAACATCGACTTACCCCCGCGGAGAGGGAAACGAAGGCGGAAATGATCGTCACAGAAGAGAGAGTATTATGGGCGGTGCATTCCTTTGGCCCATACAAATCTGCGGGCCCAGATGGGATACTGCCTATTATGCTACAAAAATCTCTGAGCAGCATTATTGGGATGCTAAAGAGAATCTTCGTGGAATGTCTTATATTAGGCTACATACCGAGAAGATGGAGAGAGGTAAGGGTGGCGTTTATAACTAAGGCTGGTAAACCGAGTCACACTACGCCAAAAGATTTTAGGCCTATTAGTTTATCATCGTTTCTGTTGAAGACACTAGAGAGACTGATAGACATGCATATAAAAGAGACCACAAACATAGAAAATCTGTGCGAAATGCAACATGCTTATCTAAGAGGCAAATCGGTTGAAAGCGCACTACACGTGGTTGTCGCAACAATTGAAAAATCCCTCAAAGACAAGGAATACACTTTGGCTGCATTCCTGGACATAGAGGGGGCTTTCAATAACGTCAAAACTGAATCTATAAAAGAGGCTTTAGAAACATTGGGGGTAGAGCATATGGTCACGGAGTGGGTGATAAGGACGCTGGAAAGCAGAGTTATTACCTCTGAAATAGGCAACAGCTCTACTAGTAAGAAGGCAACAAGAGGCACACCGCAAGGAGGAGTGATATCACCGCTATTGTGGTTGATCGTGATAAACAAGATCCTAACAACCTTTAAAGAGAAAGGGATCAAAATGATAGCATATGCAGATGATGTAGTCATACTGATCACAGGCAAATATCTGTCTACAATCAGTGAGATTATGGAATCTGCGCTAAAAGAACTATCAAAGTGGGCAGGAGAGAATGGTCTAGGGGTAAACCCGAGCAAGACCGAGCTCATCCTATTCACAAGAAAGTATAAAATACCCAATTTCACACCACCAAAGTTGGAGGGAAGGGCACTTACACTTTCAAAGGAGACTAAATACCTCGGAATTATCCTAGACTCCAAACTCTCATGGAAAAGGAACGTGGAGGAAAGGATGAGGAAAGGAATGATTGCCTACTATGCGTGTAGGAAAATGTTTGGAAGGAAATGGGGCCTGATGCCGCAAATCATACATTGGATGTACACTGCGGTAATAAGACCAATCATTACATACGGAGCATTAGTCTGGTGGGAAGCCATGAATAAGGAGGTAAATAAAAAGAGCCTCACCAAGGTACAAAGGCTTGCAGCCCTGGGTATCACAGGAGTGAGGAATAATACAGCACAAGCTGCATTGGAGGCAATCTTGAACCTACAACCACTTGAGTTGTACGTTAAAGGCCAAGCAGCAAAAGGAGCCGTAAGGCTCAGGGAGTCAAATCTCTGGAAGCCGATCAACTACGGACATTCAAGAATACTGAAAGAGATTGGAAAACTGAATAGTAACAAAGGACTAAACTTGAATAGTCCAACGGACTACTTAGTTACCAGGCATAACTTCGAGGGGTGTGTTAACATACGCATCCCCTCCAAGGAGGAAGTGGAGGATAACTCGGTGATAAATAAACATGAGACATCAGTCTACACCGATGCCTCCATAACCAAAACGGGTGCAGGCATTGGAATCTACTCTGAGGCGCTTAACATCCAGAAGTCATATAGACTAAAGAACGGTTGCCGCGCCATACAGGCAGAAATCTGTGCAATAAGGGAGGCAGCCAAGCTAATCTGGGTGAGTGGCAAACCATTAAGGGATGTCACAATCTACTCTGACAGTCAGGCTGCGCTCAAAAGTATTGCATCAAAAACAGTGAGATCAAAGGTAGTGATGAGTTGCCAAGAAGCACTGTCCTGGCTCCGCGGCGGCAAGGTCGGTCTGCGCTGGGTTCCCGGTCACAAAAATGTGGTAGGGAACATAGGTGCGGACAGACTGGCAAAGCTGGGGGCGGAAGGAAACGGTGCGGAGGTAATAGACTCCCCACTACCCCGATCAGTTCACTGAAAGATGCCATAGAGGAAATTATACTGGAGAGACATAAAGAGATTTGGCAAAACCGGAATGATTGCGGGATAGCCCGAAATCTCTGGCCCAGGATAGATAACAACAGGACTGGGCAACTATTGAAACACAAGAAGAACCTGGTTCGCATAGCGGCGGGAGTAGTCACAGGAAACTGTGCGGTCGGAGTGAACCTCCGGAAATGGAAAATCACAAATGACAGCTACTGCAGAGAATGCAACGAGGAAGAAGAAACAATTGAGCATCTGCTGTGCTGGTGTCCAGCCCTAGAAAATCGACGCCTCCAGACAATGGGACAAGAATTTCTGGATGGACTGGAAGATGCAGCAGAGACGGACATTGACAATATAATGAGCTTCGCACGGAACTGGAAGTGTTTCAGCGCAAGGTGGTAAAGACGGGTCAAGGGTTAAAAATAGGGTATCACAATGGACCTCAGGTCTCCGAGTGAATGGTCACTAGGTGACCACACCCTTTCACCTAACCTAACCTAAACATCGACTTCGCTCTATTTTGCACTTCTGAATATGAAATTGAAACTTCAAACACATTCATATATTTACAAAAAGTGTGCAAATTGGAACAATGCTTTCTTATCATTTTTTATATTCATATTTTTTTTCTTTTTCGGCACTTAATATTTTTGCTTACTAATGAATGCTTTGACATTTAAAAAATAAATAATGAAAATTTTTTTGCCGATCACTGTTCTCAACACGCCGACTGGTATGTAAGCTCGAACCGGCCGGCGACAGCTACAGACATTACAGAGTCTCTCAGGTCTCTGGCGGCAGCTAGAGTTCCTCTAGTAAGAGTTTGGACACCGCGGTCGTCATTGATAGCCAAGACGTTAGTTAAAGTGAGACAAAGCTATGCTTTGTCTAACAGGCTGCGCACAGTGAAAGGAATAGGGAACAGGAATAGGAATTCATATTTGCATCTTTTTTCAATGCACGTGTATTGAAAAAGGATGCGACTACGAATTCCTATTCCTGTTCCCTATTCCTTTCATTGTGCGCAGCCCATTACTCCAACTATAATAAACAACTAAACTTAATTTATATTAGAAAATATAATTTTGTGTGTGTGTGTGTGTGTGTGAAAAAGACAATAGATCTCAAGCTTAAATGTTTGATAAAATTGGTATTGATTAATTAAAGAAAAGATGTGTTCAATAAAAAAAATTATATATGTTGCTATATCTAGAATGAGATTATTTGATTCAGTTATTAAGTTCTTCTGGGTAACCAACGTTGTTAGAAACGTTAAAAATTATTTATATCAAGAAATATTTAAATAAATAAGAAAAATACGTATATGGACACGTAAAATCAAAATTCACAATTATTTGTTTATAATTATTATTATGATTAAATTACAATTGTTATATTTGAGGGGGGTGAGTGGAGCGTGCGAAGCACATATAGTTTACCTAGTAATTACAAATTTTCCCAAAAACACGATTTTTCAGTACGAAAAAATTGTTTAGTATAATTAACTCCATCGTTTCCTCTCTGCTGCAACCCCAGCTAGAAATGATTTGTCGAATCGACGTCGATTCGACGTCGATGAGTCGATAAATGGTTGATGTCGATAACTAGTCAATATTGATTGGTCGAATCGACGTCGATTCGACGTCGAAGCGTCGACGAATGATTGATGTTGATAACTGGTCGATACTGATTGGTCGAATTGACGTCGATTCGACGTCGAAGCGTCGACGAATAATTGATGTTGATAACTGGTCGATACTGATTGGTCGAATCGACGTCGATTCGACGTCGATTCGACGTCGAAGCGTCGACGAATGATTGATGTTGATAACTGGTCGATACTGATTGGTCGAATCGACGTCGATTCGACGTCGAAGCGTCAACGAATGATTGATGTTGATAACTGGTCGATACTGATTGGTCGAATCGACGTCGATTCAACGTCGATGCGTCGATGAATGGTTAATGTCGATAAATGGTCGATATTTTTGTCATTTTTGACCTCATCATAAAAAGATTGTTTTTAAGTTAATTGAGCAATTGCAAATTATGCAATTATTGCAATTGCAAATTATGTAAAGATTGTAAGAAATTTTTACTAGGGTATTGTTATCATATATTGTTAAATATGGCACATATATTTAAGGATCAAGTTAAGATAGCATTATTTTATTTCATCATTACGTAGATACTTTATGAAGACAGCAATTTTATTTGCACATGCAATTTTTTTTGCGGTTGAGTATCTCTTTACGCTATGTAATTGTAAAAAGTTCTTAATGTTCCTGCATTTCAAATGGACTTCAATTCGCGCGCGCGTGTCTTAGTCGGAAACGCGGCCCCGATACTCACACAAAAGGTCACGTCCCCCAGTAAAAAATTTTTAATATAAAAATATATAAAAACATATATAAATATATACATATAATTATATAAATATATTTATATATGTTTTTTATGTTAATTATATTATTATATATATAACAACTGTTATATTTATACATAATTATATACGGGCAAATTTTCTCTCATTATCTCAAATTTCACTTTTATAAAAAAAGCAATGCAAAAATGATCTTTTTGATCATTTTTAGATTCTTCCTTTTATTCTTTTTCCTGTAATATGTACGAACAGAGATTATAGAAGAGAAAAAACATGTATGTACATATTTGATATACATAATTATTATATATATATATATATACAGGGTGTCCCAAAAAGCTCGGTCACCGTTTCACTGACAAATTCTGTGGGACATTCTAAGAAAAAAATTCTTATGCAAAAATGTTGAGGCTGTAATAGTTTTTGAATTATAAGCATTTAGAGTTAGCGAATCAGACCGCCTAAAGTTGGCGCGCTCAGGTGTGGTACATCGCATAGCAAGTAAAGGTGCTCTTGTACATTGACTCAGATTTTAGATATTGACATAATTCTGCAAACGACAAGGAAATTACTTTGAAGCTTTGTCTTATTTATCTGTGATTGTTCAATTTGCTGTACATAAAGATTAATGCAAGCATTATGGAATATCAATAAATACGTATGCACAGCGAACTGTCAAGTTTGTCAAATGAAGTGTGTCACAAGCTAGCCCACCTTCATTTGCTATGCGATGTACCACACCTGAGCGCGCCAACTTTAGGCGGTCTGATTCGCTAACTCTAAATGCTTATAATTCAAAAACTATTGTAGCCTCAACATTTTCGCATAAGAATTTTCTTCTTAGAATGTCCCACAGAATGTCAGTGAAACGGTGACCGAGCTTTTTGGGACACCCTGTATATATATATATATATTTAAATATATTTATATATATTTTTATATGTTTTTATATATTTTTATATAAAAAAATTTTTACCGAGCCGTGTGCGCGCGGCGCTTGCGCTTAGGCCTTCGGCAGTTCGGCTGACTTCGCATATGGACCGCCCAATGTTTCAAACATTGCCGCCGAAGTTCCGAGCGTACATGCCATGCACGACAAAAGTTGGTGAAAGACAGTCGCCAGGACATCGTTGCGAAAGCAATCCTTATTAATAATTAATAAATTAGAACACTTAAGTATTTGTGCTCCTTGCTCTGTTAATGATAGAAGAGAAGAAAGTTGTGTCCCTGCGCGAAGAAAGACGTGTTTTGTCTCCTTGAAGAGACGAGAAAATTGTGTTAATTAACAGATATATTATTGTATAATAATCATGGAAAATAATGAGCCGAAATCCGTAAGTAATCTCTTTCTCTCTCTCTTTTCAACTTTCATTTATTGTAATACTTTTTTAATGTGCTTTTTTAATGTGCTTTTTAAAATGTGTTTCTTGAAAGCATTTTTCAAAAATGTTTATGATTTATGTAAAATGGGAAAGATTGATGATCATATATTGTATAATTAATTATATTATATATACAGATAAAGTTTATATACAGGGTGATTCAGAATAAGTATATTGTCCCGAAAATCTCACATTCTTGACGCGATTCTAAGACGATTTTTCCTCTACAAAAAATTTCTCCTGAAGCTTAGGTTTTGAGTTACTATTTCTTTAAATTTTTAAAATTAAAAAAATTTTTTTAATTTTTTAAAATAAAACCAGTAAAATTTATAAGCAGTATACCCGGAACTACGAGTTATTAAAGTAAATAATTACCTTATCACATGTACAGGAGGTAGGCCTAGGCAAGGGCGGCGCGACTCACTGAAATTCACTGTCGCGACGAGCGCTTATGTGAGGCCAAGTGAGGCACCTGCTGCGATCAGCTGATTGTTGTACACTTCTTTCTCTTTCTCATTTACTCAATCACTCGTCACTTACTCACTCACGTTCACTTTGTTCATCTCGAAGGAAGAACCGTAACACACGCGGCAGTGCAACACACAACAAACGCGTTATCACGCCATGTATCAAGAGACACGGTAACGGGCGATAGGACTCGCGCCAAGTACACGCGGAGCGTGACCACCCCTTTTTTTTTTTTTTTTGACGCTGGGAAATCCTCATGGACTTCCTCACCTCTCGGGGGAGAGATGAGGGGTATGCCGGACTCCTACCGGCTAAAACCCAGCGAGTGTCCTACCCTTCCCCATATAGGATGCGCCCGGGAACTCACTCTCGTATTGCGTCCGGGCACACCCTGGGTGGGGCCTTCCGACCCCCGTCCCTAATTCGGCGGCGATGGACACCACCTCTCGCCGCCGACCGGCTCAGCGGGCTATCCCAGGTGAGACCCCCCGATCTCACCCGGTCCGCCGAGGCAGTTGGGGGGAACACCAGCCCCCCCCCCAGCCCCCCTCCCATACGAGGCCGGACGGGCACCATTCAGCCCGCCCAGCTGGGTCACAAAACGAACGGAGGAGGAGAACGGCGGCGCCGCCGGCGCGCCCCTGCGCGCGCCGGCTCGCCGTCCCTCCGCTCCCTCTCGGCCGTCTCCTTCGCGAGCATCACTGTCTCGCAGAAGGAGACGACCGCCCCCCAAGCCTCTCTGTCCCGGACCATGGCCGCTGCCACGGCCGGGAGAGAGAGGTCCGCCCCAACCTTATCTATCAGGGCTCCGCGCTGCACCCCGAAAGCCGCACACTCGGCCAGGGTGTGCTGCGCGGAGTCCTCCGGTTCCCCACAGTGATGGCACTCGGTCGTGCGCTCCTTCCCTATGCGACACAGGTAGTCACCGAAACACCCGTGTCCGGTGAAAACCTGTGTCACTCGGTAGGTGAGACCGCCCCACGATCTGCCCACCCATTCGGGCAGAATCGGCCGGATCGCCTCGACAACCCGCCCCCGGACAGGAGCCAGGCTATTCTGCCACTCCCGGAGGGCAAGCTGCCGAGCCTGACTACGTACCATCGCCCTGGCCCGCGCCACGAGTGGCGGCCACCGTCCTGGCTGGAGTCCCCCCGATCCGCCCGCACCCCGCGCACCCGCCGATATACTTCGGCGTGCGCGAGGGCCGCGAACTCGATCGGGGGGACTCCAGCCAGGACGGTGGCCGCCGCATGAGAAATCGTGCGGTACCCCCTCACTAAACGGATCGCGGATCGGCGCTCGGCACGGTGTATTTCCGACCGAACGAACCGATCCGCGATCGCCCTATCAGCCCATATGGGCGCCCCATATAGGGCCACCGACCGCACGACCCCATGAAAGAGGCGGCGCACCCGCGCGCAAGGGCCACCCAGGTTGGGTTGCAGGCGGCCCAACGCGGCCGCCATACCCTCCATCCTGGAGGCCACCCCCCTAAAGTGCGCGCGGAAGCGCCACTTCGGATCCAGCGAGAGCCCCAAGTATCGCATCTCGGGGCCCACTGGGACGGTCTCACCCCCCACCCGCAGGCCTAGTCCCCGGGGGGGCGGCGGCCCCCGCCGGTGGAAGAAGGCGATCTCCGTCTTCCTGGCCGCCACCTCCATACCCAAGCCCCGGATCTCGCGCACGACCATATCCACGGCGATCTCCGCCGTGCGGGCGGCGCCCTCCCAGGTCTCCCCAATGACTACCACCACCGTGTCGTCCGCATAGCAGACGGCGGTGCAGCCATCGGGGAGCGCCACTCTTAGCGGGCGAGTATACCCGACGTTCCACAGGGAAGGGCCAAAGACCGATCCCTGCGGAACGCCGCCGTACACGGCCACTCGGCGTCTCCGCCCATCCACCCCCCCAACCAGCAGCCACCTGCCGGAGAGGTAGGCCCGGACCATCGCCCGGAGGTAGACCGGGACCCCCAGATCAACCAGGGATTCCTCGATCACCCCCCGAGGAAGCGAGTTAAAGGCGTTGACGATGTCTAGTGACACCGCCAACGCCACCCCGCCCCGAGCCAGTCCTTCTTCCACGAGGGACCGCACACGGCCGATCGCATCGACCGTGGACCGCCCCCCGCGGAATCCGTACTGGTCCTCCGGTAGCCCGGGACCACCCCCCCACTCCAAGTGTCGGACGAGTCGGCCAACGAGAATCCTCTCAAAGACTTTGCCGATCTCGTCCAGAAGGCAGATGGGCCGGTACGCCGATGGCTGATCAGGAGGCCTGCCCTCCTTCCTCAGAAGGACGAGGCTGGCCTCCTTCCACTTTCCCGGGAAGACGCCGCGCTTCAGGCACTCCTCGAAGAGTGCCCTCATCCGCCCGACGAAGAACCCCGCGGTGAGCACCATCACTCGCGCCGGGACGCCATCGGGACCAGGGGCAGTCTTTTTGCCCCTTAGCTTCCTGACGGCGTCCGCCATCTCCTCGTCCGAGATCCCCCATTCCGGGAGCCAGCCCGGCACTTCAAGCGCGGGCGCGTCCGCGCCCTCCTCCCCTCCGGCGGGGAAGAGCGTGCTCAGGACTGTCTCCAGGAACCGGGGATCCATCGACGAGGTCAGCGGGGGCGCCCACGGTCGCAACTTCTTCGTTACGATCTTGTATGGGCGCCCCCACGGATCCTCGTCGAGCGAACGGAGGAGTTCCTCCCACGCCTCGATCTTGGCCCGTCTGATGGCACGGCTCAGGAGTCTCCGCGCCTCGCGGTACGACTCCCAAGCCCGGTCCACCAGGGCCGTCACCCCTCGCCTCCTGGCTCTTGTATAGCCGCGTCTGGCCTGGACCGAGGCGCGCCTCAGTTCGGCGATCTCCCCGGTCCACCAGTACGCGGCTCGTCTTCGAGGTGGCTTGGCCCGGGGCATCGCGACATCGCAGATTGCGGTCATCGCGGCCCCCAGCCACTCCACCTCCCCGTTTATCTCTACCTCCTCCCCCCTTCCCGCCCAAGTGACAACCCTGGCGGCCGCCTCCAGACGGTCCTCATCCAACTGCTTGAGGGACCACCGCTTTACGGGGCGGGCATCGCCCAGAGCAGCGGGCGGAGGGACCCTCGCTCCCACGACCATCTCAATATAGAGATGGTCGGAGAGCGTCTCCACCTCAGAGACGACCCTCCACCCGCTGATCCCCCGCGCGGCGACAGGGTTGGCCAGTGTGATGTCCACAACTGACTCCCCCTGCCACCGCACGAAGGTACTCCTCGCCCCCCTATTCTGTACCAGGAGCCCAAGCGTCGCCGCCCAGTCGGCGACCACCCGGCCCCTGGCGCTGTTCGCCCTAGAGCCCCAGAGAGTCGAGTGGGCATTAAAATCCCCAGCCACGAGGACCGGGAGACCGGGGAACCTCCTCACCCAGCCTCCCAGCTCCTCGAGGCTATCCTCGACCCTCCGAAGCTCCCAGCTTGGTGGGAGGTAAACTCCCACCACTACGGTGGTCCCCCAACGGACGACCACATACTCGTGGCCGTCCCCAAGCCTGGTGGCAGGAGGGAAATCTCCGGAGCTCCCCCCCCCGCCCCAAACTATCGCAATCGAGGCGCGGGAGTCCGCGAACCATTTGGGGTCGCTGGCCGGGATCCGATACGGCTCGGCAGCGACCCCCAACCCATAACCACGTTCCGCAAGGCTCTGGACAAACAAGTCCTGAGCCCCGCGGGCGTGGTTGAAGTTTGTTTGGAGGAGCCGATGTACCATCAATCCGGGATAACGTCATCGGCTCCTCCGGCGCCAGTATTCTCCCCGACGTTGGCCACGTCGACCTCCATCTCCTCCCCGGTCGTTGACTGCTCTGCTTCCTTCTCCTTCGGAGCCTCCCTCCTCTTCCTCCGCGGGAGCGCGCTTCCCTTACCGGAAGGATCTACCGCTTCCGCCGCCGCCGGTGCCTCCACCGCCGCGAGGAGCACCTCCCCAGCCGCTGCCGCCGGCAACACGGACGGGGACCCCCTCCACGGGGGAGGGCCACCCGCGGAGTCATGGGAGTGCCCACTCTCGGGCCCACGGGTTTCCCCCCTACGGGGCCCGCACGACAAGCGGGTCCTCCTATCCTATGCCTCGCCGGGCCGCCCGAGTCCTTGCAGACCGGGCAGCGCGGCGAGGACGCGCAATCTGCGGACCGGTGCCCGGCTAAACCGCACCGGAAGCACCGGTCCCCCCACTCCGTCCCCTCATTGGGGCAGCGCTGGCGAACGTGGCCCAGCTCCATGCATTTATAGCACTGGAGTGGGCGCTCCGCCAGTAGCTCCACTCGCGACCACGTCCACCCTATCTTGACCTTTCCGGCCTTTGACAGGGCGGCCGCGGCCGCGAGTGGGCACCTAGCCCACGCTGCCCCCAATCCCGTGGGCCCGAGCCTGATCGGTCCCACCCTCACATCCCTCGACTGACACTCCCCCGCGCGCGCTATCTCCGCCGCAATGAGATCCGGAGTCACCGCCTCCTGAAGATCCCGGAGGAGGATCTCTCTCGTTTTGATGGGGCGATCCACTTTGACGCCCTCAACGCCGGAGAGGGCCATTGACATGGCGGTGGCCAGGCGATCAGCTCTTTCCGACCCCCCAGCCCCCGCCACCTCGAGGATCAGTGCCCCCGTGCGGGCCCTCCTGGGCCTGAGCGCCTCGATCCCCAGGTCCGCCAGGTTGACCCTCTCCTGGGCCAACTTCATTGCCTCCGCGTACTTCCCCTCCGGGGCCGTCAGAACGACGGCGGCTGTTCGGGGGGGTCGCGGAAGAGCGCGGCGTTTGCGCTGCAGCTGTTGTTGCTGCTGCTGCTGCTGCTGTTGCTGCTGCTGTTGCTGCTGCCGCTGTTGCTGCGGCCGACCCTGTTTGCGGGCATGCAGGGAAGGGGACTTACCCACTGGTGTCGCCACTCCACCCTGTTGCCCCTGACGCCGGACTTTTTCGGCCGGGGTGTCCCTCGCCCGCTGTTGTTGTTGCTTCCGCTGCGGCTGCTGCTGCTGTTGTTGTTGCTGCTGCTGCTGCCTCTGCTTCGGCTGTTGCTGTTGCTGTCGCCGCTGCTGCTGTTGTGGCCCTTGCTGCTGCTGCTGTCTCTGCTGATGGGGAGTTCCCGGCGCCTCCCTCGAGGCAGCAGCTTTCCTAGCTTTCTTCGCAGCCCTCCGCCCCACCACTTGAGCCCAGGTTTCCTCCTGGGAAGCGGGGGCCGGCGTTGGCCCCAGGACCCCCCCCCGGCGAGGGGGTGGGGGCTCCAGTCTCTCCCCTCTTTCCTTTCCCCGGCTGGGGTACGGCTCCCTCCGGGCCCGATGTTTCGGCTCCACTAGTGGGGCCGGAAACTCCGGGGTCAGGGAGCTCATGTGCCGCGTCCGACCGCGTGGATCCACCGGCCCATTGAGTCCCCCCCCAGATTGCCGGACTCCCAGGTTCAGCCGGGGTCGCCGCCGCCTTGAGGAGACGGAGAGCCCTCGGTTCCCACTCCTCCCTGGTCCACCGCTCCATGAACATAGAGAGCTGGCCCAGTACCGTCCGCTGCAGGTAGTCCTCAAAGTCCCCCCGTGACCTAGGAAGCCATCCGGGGGAGGAGGTCGACGCCGCTCCTTTCGGCGTCTGATTGGCCCTCCTCCCTTCCTGGTGAGGGGAGCCGGCATTCCTCGGTGGACTCCTCTCGGCAGGCGGAGGGTCGAGGTCGCGGAGATCACGGAGCTCGGAGAATTTCTTCTCCAATTCCGCGATTCTCCGGTCCCTCTCACCCACCTGCCTCTCCAGCATCTCCACTTTTTGCCGGAGGGCATCTGTTCCCCGGCCCGTCTCAGCTGAGGGGCCGCCAGCCGCTCTCCTGGAGAGGATTTTGGCCCCCGCTTTGCCCACCAGGGCAGCCAGCCGCAGATCCCTTTTGGCAGTGCCAGAGAGGTGCTGGCAAACATAGGCCAGATGGTCGACCCTCTCGGCGTGCTCGGCGATCTTCTGCGCCACGTACGCCGTCTCCTTCCCCGTCATTTGCTCCTCCAGCTCGCTCACCGGAGGCAAATTTTGCGCTGGTGGAATGGCGCTGGTCGGCGGAGTCACCTCTTCCCACCGTCCAGAGCCCACCATGCTGCCCAGATCCTCCACTAGCCGGGCCTTCTCCTCGGCCCGATTTTTGGCCGCCTCTAGGTTACGGACAACGGTCCGTAGCCTCTTTACCTCCATTTTTTGGGCTCTCGCCACTGGATCCTTAGGGTTCCGCCCTCGCGTTTCGGTCGTTCGCTTTGGCGTCCGCGTAGGGGGAGTCCTAAAGCTCCCGCTCCCGTCACTATCCCCAGAGGATACGAGTACCGCGTCTCCCTCATCATCGCCCCCCACCCCCGTTGAGGCGCGAGACGAAGTCGACACCGACCGCACCCTGTGCGAACCCTCCTTGGAGCTTAGAGGCCCGGGCCTCAGACTCAGGGTCTTGCCCCCCCTCGTCGTCACCCCGTCCCCGTCCGTCGTGTCCTGCGTCATTGTCTTTTTATTCGTGTCCATTTCTGTTTGTTCCCACTCCCCGCCACGGCTCGGGGTTGCCCCCTATGCCCCAGCCCCCTGCCAACAGCAGGGCGACTGGGACTCCAGGCCCTTACTCACCCATGAGGAGAGGGCATCAAGGCCCAACCCCCCATGGGCTTTCCGGGCTCCCGTCGCTCCGACTCGACGGGCACCGTGGCGGGTGCCGCCACGCGGGGGGCCCCACGGACAGACAGGTACCGCAGGGTGTCGCACCCCACCCAAGGTCCTGCCCGCCGTGGCGACCAGCCTACAATCCTTAACCGGGGCCGAGGTAACCTCCGCACCCCGGCTAACCGCCTACTCCGATGGCCAGGTTCGGGAAGGATGCGATCCCCGACCATCGGAGTTACCTCACTCGCCGCCGGTCTATTTCACCCGGCGGCCCTCATCCAGCACACACATATGCACACTGGGTCACACCCGCCGGGCCCGATCTCGGAGTACGTCCAAGCGGTCCCCGCGGGCGCAGCCCCACATGCACCCTCACATCCATACAGACAGCACAACATGCGGGAGGAAGAGCCCCGAGGACCCGCTCCCGCATGGGACGTCACACACATATCAATAAATACCACATAAACAGCACATGACACAAACGGGCATGTGCCCCCTCCGGCCGTCGGACCCAGCCCCGGAAATAAGTTCCGGCGGCTCCGAACGGCCCCGCCCAGCAGGCCCCAACCCCGGAATAAGTCCAGGTGGCCCTGGTGGACGTCCTTACCTCGGGTGCGAGGAACGCCCGGCCGCGCCCGCCCGCGCCGCCCCGGCATGAGAACGTCGAGCCCGGGAGCCCCCAGTACGGGTAGTCTCCGCGCCCATTGAACTCCCGAGAGAGTCAATGAGGCGGAGCCCCGCCAAAAAAACCTGCCGATTTCAACTCGCTCGAGGCGAGTCGGTGTCGATTGCGACAGCAAGCTGCCTAACAATACGACAACCCAAAGGAAATCGACAGAGAAGAAGAAAAGGAGCCCCCGCCACGACGGCCCACCCGTAAGCGGCGCCGACTCACGCGTACCGCCGCCCCACGCCCCTACTCCGGCCGCGCCGGGACCGCTGTGGGGTGCAAGCACTCCCTGGGACCGCTCCAAACGGAGCACCTCCGCCCTCTACAGGGCCTACGCCAGGGGGACGCCCGTCCCATGCCTATGGCTGTCAATAGCGCCCCCTGGCAGGTTTCCTCTCTGGGGTTCTCTCTCCCCGGGTGAGGTGGCTTTTAAGGCGGCCACAGTCGCCCGTGACAAAGGCCGGATCGGGACCACGCATTTACGACTCCCCCTTCACCGGAGTGGGGGTCACGTCCCCTACGGCACAATGCCCGGCTAGAGGTCCTCGGGGTGGCCAGGGCCCCGCCTGCGTGGGAGAAGGGAGGCGCCCACGCCCTTCCCAAACACCCTCCGCAGCCTCTGAGTTGCTCGGGTACCTCGGGGTCGCAAACACCCGTACCGCCAGGATTTAGAGATTGCTCCCTCGCTCCCAACGGCCCCTGAGGGGAGCGTGACCACCCCTTGGCAAGCAGTCTTTTTTTTTTTTTTTTTTTTTTTTTGAATGCTTCCTATTGGTTCAGGAGCGTAGACGCCTTCGGTCCTGCCTTTGGACCATGTGACGCATATATTGATGAACTATATTATTCTTTTAATCTTCTTTATGAAATTATATATCACTCCTAGCTTAGTTTAGTCCTCCCGCTGTATAATTCTCCCGACTGCCTCAGTTCCCACAATGCCTCGCTTCATCAACTCCTCACCCATCCTCTTTCTCTGCCGGTCATATCTACTGCACTGCCATATCACGTGGTCGATGTCCTCCCTCTCGTGTCCGCACTCACACTCCGACGAATCAATATACCCCTTCCTTGCCAGTGACTCGTTTAGGTTATAATGGTTGGCTCGAATTCTGTTCATCAACGAATAAAAGTATCTTTCCGCTCTAATCTTCTGGAACCACGGCTTTTTCTTTCTTCTGTCATAGTATAGGTCGAAATATGCTCTACCCTTGTACCCAGCTTCCGTGACTATTGCCTCCTGAGTCTTTTGCCATGCTTCTTGCTTGAAAACCTCTCGAAAGTCCTGTATCGGGACCTCGATGCTCTCATCCGCCTCCTCCTGAGCTCCCATCCTTGCCATATAGTCCGCCGCCTCATTGCCTGCAAATCCGCTGTGTGCCGGGATCCATCCATATATTATTAGAATTCCATATTCACTTTTTAGCTTATGATGCCTTCTTCTGATTTCCAGTACATATTTATTCTTATATACATCAAGTCTATTATTCTTAATTGCTTTCAACACGCTCTGACAATCCGATAGTATTAATACTTTTTCACCAATAAAGTTTCCCTGTTCCTTTTCTGCTTCAACTCTTTCTAGAGCTGCCTTGATAGCGAATGCTTCTGCTGTATACGATGTGCTATGCCTAGGAAGGCTAACATAGAATGCCTCGTTCCGTTCCTCGAATACTATTCCTGATCCTGTGGCTGCTGCTATCTCCGGCTTGGATCCATCCGTGTATATCACCAGAGGGTTGTTCATTTCATATTTGCTCCTAAATTTTTCTATGAATTCCAGATCCTTCTGCCTATATTCCAAGTCTTCCAAGTTGGTCAGTGGTTTTGTTCTCCTACTCGGGATCAGCGATTTGCCTATTTCTATATCCACAATAATATCCTCCGTAAGCGCCTCATACGCTATATCCCACAACTCATAAGATTCCTTTAACCGACCCAAATGTCTACTGAATGTTCTAACTCTCTCCCATGCCTCCGATATCACACTTTTCCTTAAATATGGATGTCTTAATCTAATGAGCTGCTCCTTGTTACACAGCTCCTCTATACTTAACTGTATATCCCTGTTGCCATATTTCTGCATCTTGCTACAAAAATTCATAGCTAGCATCCGCGCCCTGTCTCTAAGCCGGTTGACCTTAGCTTCTGCCAACATTACATTTGTTGGAGTAGAATTTCTATATCCCAGTGCCGTTCTCAGTCCTAAGAACTGTCCTCTTTCCAACTTGAGAATTTGTTGTTCCGTAGCCGGAGCATAAACGAAGCATCCGTAATCAGCGACCGACCGTACTAAACTCTTGTATAACATTAATTCCGTGCCATCATCCGATCCTCTAGTAACATTATTTAGATATCTTAGTATGGAGTTAGCTCTCTCAATTTTCGCTCTAACCTCCTGCACTTGACTCTTGAAAGTCAACTGATTATCCACACGGATGCCCAAGAATTTTGCCTCTCCGCTATTCGGGATATTCACTCCTTTTACTCTTATCTCCATTGCTTTGTCTACATATCCACTCTTTGAAAATTCCAATGATGTCTTTTTCGGTTCCAGATCCAATCCTATTAACTCCAAATTATTAGCCACTATGTTGACCGCTTCTTCTATTCGTATCCTATTTTCCTCTCTATCCGGCCCCGTAGTAAATATCACAATATTGTCCGCGAATTGTAACACGCAAACCTCTTCTCCAACATCCACCGTAATATCGTTCGTATTCAATGCGTACAGGATAGGGCTCAATACTGCGCCCTGAGGCAATCCCCTTCTAGATAATCTCTTCACCTTGTCCCTGTTGTTGATAATGTATTCAACTTCTCTGTCCTTCAGCCATATTTCAATAAATTCTCTGACTCTCTTGGGACATTTCATATTTCGTAATTTCTTGTTTAGTATATGTCCTTGTACATTATCATATGCTGACGAGACATCCAAAAAAGCCGCTAGTCCATAACTGTCTCCATACATAGCCGTCCTAATATCTGCCATTAACTTGACCAGATTTTCTATACACGATCTACCTCGTCTGAACCCGTTTTGTAAAGGATGAATCTTCCTCTCTCTCTCCGCCCACCAAACCAGTCTCTCATTTACCAGCCGCTCCATCACCTTTCCAACGCACGATGACAACGATATTGGTCTCACTTTTTCCTTATTTATCTTATCTATAAACAGGACTTGATACTCCCTCCACTCCTTCGGAAAGCCAGCACCACTCCAGATTTCATTAAATATTGTTGCGCTCGTCCGCGCGTTCGCCACACTCACTCACACACTCACTCGCGAACGCGGCGCGCAATCCCGTTTCCGGGAATAATCACTCTCAGTTGGAAGAGAACACGTTTAATATGGTCAGAGAATACAAAGAAAGCTCGTGAGAAACGTCTGTCTGGCTCGAAGGCCCGGCGGATAATCTGAATGGCGACTGTAGTAAACAACAACGACGTTCGGCTCGTCGTCAAGCGCGTCGTCAGGCACGTCGTTAGGCAGCGCTTCGCGGCTGCCTACCGGGCTTCTACCGGGCGTCTCGGCACGGGCGCAACACTGCCCCCCTCTTCTTAGATTGTCGTCCCGACAATCTGGAGGGCAGCGCCCAGACGAGCTCGGCTCCCAGGACACCAAGCCGGCGCTCCTTGTCCTAACCCGAGCTGCTGCCGCGGGTTGTCGGACTGCCTCCTCTTGGTCCCTCGCCGTACACCAGGACCTCTTCCCGTGGTCGATCCTCTGGGGAGAGCTGGCCAGACTCCCCCATGCCGACTCCAGGGAAAGCCGTCCTCTTCACCTCGTCCTCGAGCTCCGGTCTTCCGAAGCCGACGTCCACTTCCACGACAGTCGCCCCGTCGCTCCTTCTCGAAATCTTCGGACAAGGGGGGGGGGGGGAAACTTCCCATGGACCCTGCGCCCCGCAGGGCTCCCCAAGTCCCCGCCTGGCATCTGCCCTATGGCCCACGGGAAAACCATGGGTCAAAAACCGTGGGCAGGCGGTCCACTTCGAGATGGTATGCTCACGAAGGTCCTGGCCGATGTTCTGCCGCAGGCTGAGACTCCTCCCGAACCCGTTCGCCAACCTCCATTCGCGTACCGTCGGTCTCCTCTAGGAACAGAAAAACAGACAACACGCAGTAACGCAGAACAAGGTAACTCTTAAAAGTTAAAGAATTGAACAGTTTAAAAAAAAAACTGCATTCTTCTAAGCATTTTATTCAAAATTTATTTGCAACAACAATTATTAACAATACGGGCTCCTTCTCGCTCTAAACTACTTTATCCCCCTAATCTTCTTTCAGAGTAAAGTGCCAGCCTATCTGAGTGAACAACCTTCCTCCTATGTTTGGGAGACTTTTGGATACAGTACACCACATCACTTAACTTTTTCACTATGCAAAAGGGCCCCTCCCAATTGCTTTGTAATTTCGGGGCCTTCCCCTTGGTTCTACGAGGATTGTAGAACCAGACCTTCTGCCCCGCTTGAAAAGAAATCCGCCTGACTCCCAGATCATACCAGGCCTTCACCCGGGAAGATTTGACATTCATTCGTTCTTTCACTCTAGAATGGATTTCCCCAAGCTTCCCTTTCAGAGTCCTAACGAAGCTTCCCACTGTTCGCACCTCTCCACCATGAAGCTCCGGCAGGCCTCCCTGTAACAAATCTAGAGGTAACCTAAGATCTCGAGCAAAACATAATTCCGCAGGAGTAACGCCAGTTGTCTCATGTTTCGAAGATCTGTAAGCTAATAAGAACATGGGTACCCACTGATCCCAGTCCTTTTGATTTTCAGAAACGTACTTGGCCAGATAATTAGTAATAGTCTGGTGCTGACGCTCGACTTGCCTATCCGATTGAGGATGCAAGGCAGTAGTCCTCGTCTTCCTAATCCCAAGAAGATTCATTAACTCTGCGAACAACTTCGACTCAAAGTTCTTCCCCTGGTCCGTATGCACTTCCAAGGGAACTCCATATCTAGAGACAACTTGATTGGCGAAGATCTCTGCCACAGTTTTTGCCCTTATATTCTTCAGAGGGAAAGCTTCCACCCATTTGGTGAAGCAATCTACGACGACAAGGAGATATTTATTCCCAGAATTGGTTGTTGGAAGAGGGCCAAGAACATCCATTTGAATCCTCTCGAACGGTGCCCCAACATTATAGATTTGTAAAGGGGATTTCCCTTTTCCAGAAGGACCCCTCTTAGAAATACAGACCTTACAAGATCTGCACCAATCTTCAACATCTTGCTTACATGTTGCCCAATAAAAACGTTTCCGAATCTTTTCCAGGGTCTTGTTGATTCCAAAATGTCCGCCCGAAGAAGAATCGTGGGCTTACTCAAGAATCTCCCTGACCCGGCTTCGAGGAACAACAAGCTGAAGAAAATTTGTTTTTAGAGTCGGAGCTTCCCACTTTTTGTATAAGACTCCCTCTTTCAAAACCAGCGCGTCCCAATACGACCAATAGATTTGAGCGGAAACATCTCTGTCAGGGATTTCCGAACGTGGAGGACGAATTCCAGCTTCCTTACCCCGAAGGATAAATGCTATTCCTGAGTCCTCTTTTTGTTCCTGACGCCAAGTTTCCAGATTCTCTCCCTGAAAAATTAAACGAGCAATCGTTTTTTCCTGTTCCTCGGCTGACTTTTCTTCGATTTTTGAACAATATTTGCAGCCGATTTTCTCACATAGTCGTCTGGACAAACCATCAGCATTTTTATGAGATTGGCCTTTCCGATGAGCAATCTCAAACTCATATTGTTGGAGTCTTTCCAGCTAACGAGCTAGCTGTCCCTCCAAATCCTTGAAAGACATGAGCCACTTCAAAGAAACGTGATCTGTACAGATTAAAAATTTTCGTCCTAAAAGATAATGGCGGAAAAATTTTATAGAGTCCACTACCGCTAAAAGTTCTCGGCGAGTAACACAATAATTTCTCTCAGCCTTATTAAGAACTCGACTAAAATACGCTATAATTCTCTCCTCCCCCTCCTGTCTTTGCGACAAAACCGCGCCAATACCGATATTCGAAGCATCGGTATCTAAAACAAACTCTCCCTCTCCTCTGGGAAAAGAAAGTACCGGAGGAGAAGATAAAACCCGCTTTAATTCGTCAAAAGTTCTTTGACATTCCTCTCCCCAAATAAATTTTACTTGATTCCCTGTAAGGGAATAAAGGGGTTTCGCTAAAGAAGAAAAACCTTTGATGAATTTACGATAATAGGAGCAGAATCCTAAGAAACTCCGTAATTGTAATCTGGTATGCGGAACCGACCAGTCACTAACTGCAGATATTTTTTCGGAATCCGTGGCTATGCCCTCTGCCGAGACTACATGTCCCAAATATTTTACGCTTTTAGCAAAAAGAATACACTTCTTAGGATTAATTTTCAAATTTACTTCTCTTAATCGTAAAAGCACAGTCTTCAAGTTTTCAACCATTTCAGAAAAACTTTTACCAAAAATAATTACATCATCAAGGTATACCAAACAAATTTTTGATAATAAATCTCGCAAAACTTTCTCCATGAGACGTTGAAAAGTAGCAGGGGCATTACAAAGACCAAAGGGCATGACAGTAAATTGCCACAACCCGTTTCCGATAGAGAACGCGGTTTTCTCTTTATCCTCGGAACGAATTTTAATTTGCCAGTATCCACTTTTTAAGTCTAAAGTACAAAACCAAGTATTACCCGATAACTGGTCGAGGATGTCGTCGATTCTGGGTAAAGGATAAGAATCTTTTATAGTTACAAAATTTAGCTTCCTGTAATCCACACAAAATCTGATTGTGCCATCCTTTTTCCTGACCATAACTGCAGGCGAGACCCAGGGACTTTGCGATTCCTCAATTACTCCTTGTTTCCTCATATCATCAATTATTTTATTAACTTCCTCTCTCAAATGAATAGGAATACGACGGGGGACCTGTTTTATGGGGGAAGAATCTTTCACATTTATAACATGCTCAATAACATTACAATTCCCTGCAACAATAGTCTCAGAAAACACATCCCGAAAATCTTTCAGAAAATCGGCAAAAATTTCTTTCTGAGCCTTATTCAAGCTCCCAGAATTATTTTCAAAAAGTTCTTTTAAGATAGAAGAGTCTCCCTCGCAAGAAGCTTTGACACGAGAACAATTAAAACTTCTCTCCCCATTTAATTCAGAATTAACAAAGAAAGGTTCAAAAACATTTTTCAAATTTACTTTCTCAAGAAAATCTTTTCCCAATAAGCATTCATCACTTATTTCTGCAGCAAACATAAAAACTTCGACAGAATATTCTCCAATTCGAACATTCATCAAGACTTTGGATTCGAAAGGAACTCTCTCTCCAGTTGGATATCTAAGATTACGTTTTTCTACTTTAATTCTTTTTACTTCATCTCCAATCAATTTACTATTCACTATCGAAACATCGGAGCCCGTATCTATCTTAAAAAAACAACATTTTCCATTTAACAGTCCTTTATAACAAAATTCCTCCTTATTGTCTAATTTTAAATGCCTAAAACGGCAAACTTCCGGGGAATTTTCCATTGAAGTTGAGCCTACCCCGCTAAGCTCAACTAAACCGCATTTCCCTCATTGGGGCATTCCGATCGGAAATGCCCTGTTTTGCCGCACGACCAGCACTCCCCCCGGCCGGCGCCAAACTTGCTGCCACGCCAATTCCCTTTCGGGCCTTTTCCCCCTTTCTCTCTCCCTTCACTCTTTCCTCCCTCCTTACTCTTATCACCACCCCGCACGTTTTCACTTTCCTTTTTTGAAAAATTTCTATTAAAATTCTCTCTGTTTCTTTCGAAACCATCCCCCTGAATTATCTTTAGCGCCTTGGCCCTTTCGACGGCCAGATTCAGAGAGGTAAATCCCTCCATCTGAAGCGCTCGCCTGATAAAATTATCAGTCACGGCCGTAATAAATTGCGCGCAGGCGATTTTGTCGCGCAACTCGTAGGGACATTCGGGATACGCAAGGCGCGAGAGTCTATCAATTTCGGAGCCAAGCGTGGCTAGATCCTCCCCGAATTTCTGCTTTCGATTTGTAAACGCCGCGTAACAATTTTGCGACTGACGTCCCTCCCCGAAACGCAACTCGAGCTTCGCTTTTAACTCCGCGAAATTCAACCGCTCGACATCCTGCACCGACTCTAAGACCGAGCGCGCTTTCCCCCTCAGACTCGAAGCTAACGCGATCGTTTTTGTCGCGTCATCCCAGCGATTCGCACGCGCAATTAAATTCAGTTGCGAAAGATATTCTTGCAACGAAACTGTCCCGTCGTATGTGTCGGGTTTTAGTTTATACCCTAACTCGGCACCCGCGACCGCGACACTTTCCCCCGCGCGCGCAGCTCGCGTTTCTATGTTGCCCGCGACCACGTCTCTCCCCCTCGCGTGCGCGAAACCCGCACTCGCGCCGCTCGCGACCGCGTCTCTCTCCCTCGCGTGCGCAAAACCCGCACTTGCGCCGCTCGCGACCGCGTCCCCCTCGTGCACGATTCGCGCCCCAGCGCCGCTCGCGACTCGCGTTCCCGAGTCCCCGGACGCTCTAGTAAAGGAAGGACTTAGCTGTAAGCCGCTGCCGGAGATTGTCCCCCGAAGACGGCAGAGCTCCTCCTCCTGCTGGCGGAACGTCGCTGCGTACTCCCTTCCCTCCGCGCTTGCTCCTCGCGCAGGAGTCGCACCTCCCGGATCACCGTCTGGAGGGTCGCCGCAACCGTCGTCATCGCCGTCCCTTCCGGGGCATCCGACTGGGGAGTCTCCGCTCGGGCTCGCTTTCTCGTGGTAGGCGCCGTTGAAGCCATCCCGCTCGTATATTCCACGGTCGCTCGTCCGATCCCGGACGAGCCCCCAAAATGTTGCGCTCGTCCGCGCGTTCGCCACACTCACTCACACACTCACTCGCGAACGCGGCGCGCAATCCCGTTTCCGGGAATAATCACTCTCAGTTGAAAGAGAACTCGTTTAATATGGTCAGAGAATACAACGAAAGCTCGTGAGAAACGTCTGTCTGGCTCGAAGGCCCGGCGGATAATCTGAATGGCGACTGTTAGTAAACAACAACGACGTTCCGCTCGTCGTCAAGCGCGTCGTCAGGCACGTCGTTAGGCAGCGCTTCGCGGCTGCCTACCGGGCTTCTACCGGGCGTCTCGGCACGGGCGCAACAATATTTTCAACAAAAACCTTAGTGCTCTTCGAGGTAATTGTTTGATCATTCTATAATCTATACCATCTCTTCCTGGTGCCGAATCCTTTTTAATCATGCCAACCGCTCTGCTTAGTTCTTCCATGGTGAATGTCGTATCTAGATGGCTCTCTTCCACTGTTGTATCTTCTTCCGCTTCTTCTTCCAAGGAGACTCCAGGTGCCGACAATTTATCTATTTCTTCCTTGATAACCTGATCCCGATCTTTCGTCTGCCACTTGTTCCAATCCACCTTGCTTCTGCCTCTCTTGAACAGCCTCATCACTTTCCACACATATGTCAGACTAGTAAATCTGGTAATACCATTACAGAAGCTCTAGAAGCTCTCCCTTTTTTTCCTCTTCAATGTTTTCCTCGCCTGTGCTTCCACTCTTTTGTACTCGAACCACGCATGTCTCGATTCCGAATGTCTTAAGTATATTTTTAACTTCTTTCTTCTATCCTTTATGGCACTTGTACATTCCTCGTCCCACCATCTAACCGGCTGCTTTTCCTGTTTGTTTCCTCTAAGAACAGGGGACATTGGCTTCTTATAGTTTTTATCTTTATCTGAAGCCACGTTAATTGCATGCTTCATAGCTTCCGTAAATATAGTATACCTTGCTTGTACATCCTTGCCCTCACTCTCTTGTTCGATTCTGTCCATATCTTGCTGCATGTATTCCAAGTACTTATCCCAATCCGTCATTTTGGTAAATAAACGATTTGTTATTTTCCTGTACACCACTATCTCCAAATTCACTTCAATGCAGATAGGAAAGTGATCCGATCCCCATGTGTCCTTTATCTGTTGATAAACCATAGTATCCATTAGCCCAGTGCTGGCAAAAACAAGGTCTAGATTAGACGCTGTCTGGTTCCAGTAATTCATTCTAGACATAGTATCAACGTTTACACACAAATAACCTGCATTAAACATTTTTTCGTATAGATTTTCCCCGTTGCAATCCGTATCTCTTCAATTCCATAGTACGTTATGTGCGTTAAAATCGCCTACTATCATCGATTCACAATTCTCACTGTCAAATCTTAATATGTCATTCCAAACTCTGGGATCCTCTCTATTTCCAGGTCTTCGGTATACACCAATAATGTTAATCTTTTCTGTCATATTCACTATTCTTACTCCACATATATCAAAAGAGCCCGAGTTCACCTGTAAATCCTGTATTTCTTTATACTCAATATCTTTTCTAATAATAATCATAATGCCTCCGCTACATCCCATACTTTCTTTACAAATTTTATTATATCCTGAAAAGTGTATTTTACTACCGTCCTGTACTTTTGATTCTGTAATAATTACTATATCGTATTCCTTTATATGTGCATCCAGTTCATACTTTTTATTTCCTAACCCTCGGGCATTCCATAACAGAATCTTAACCATATGTTAATCTCTTGTTTGGAACTTTACCTAAAACCTGCATTTCACCTTCCTTCCAAAGTCTTCTAAATCCTATTCTATTTCTTTCAATACTTTCCTCATCTATACCTACATTTCTATTCCTGAATGCTGGTCTCGCTCCCGGCTGCCACAATTTTCTTTTTGCCTCTACTTCTCCTTCGCTGTCCTGTTGCAACATAGCTTGTTGTGTAATGTTCATTATCAGGTTTCTGAACTCCTTAGATGATTCCATTAGCTTCACTATTACTCCTAATAAATCTTCATTTGTTGTCTGCCACTCTAGAGCGCTTCTTCTTCTTTTTCTAGTTAACCTATCATCTTCACTTTCGCTATCTGCACAGTTATAAGCAATACCTCTTTTATCCTTTGTAATCTCTCCTTCTCTTGTGTTAAATTTATTATAATATTTTATATTTTTATTTTCCACTATCACCCGTGGCATTGGGTTACTATTCTCTTTAATATTTGGTTTATATCGGGACTGCCTACTACGTTCTAGTTCATTTACCTTTGGTTGTGCTTGTGCTTGCGTTGCTCTGCCCTGAATAGCGCTTTGTGTCTGCAACGGAGTTTTATTATTATCCTTCTGTTCTATAAATCCCTTCTTAACCGCATTAGCGTAGGCTCTAGGCAATTCCGGCCACGCCTCTGGTTTAATAAATCTATCATACTCACTTTCTGGCTTGTTCTCTCTGCCGGCTTGTATTCTCTTAGCTTCATGAAATGACACATTGTTATAAGCCATTATCACCTTCAATTCTCTATTTTCCAGGAACACCGGACATCCCTTATAGGTAGACCTATGCTCGCCGCCACAGTTTCTACAGCAAGCGTCATAATTACAAGCACCATGGAACTTTTCTCCACAAATAGCACATCTCTCCTCGCTTTTACACACAGTTCGTATGCCCATATCTGTAACATTTATAGCACTGTTTAACCGAATCGACATAGGGTCTCACCCTAATCAATCCCATATTGTCATATATTCCTAACCTATCAGGTAGCTTGTTGCCTTTAAACGTAATAATTATATTCTTCATATCTTCTATCACGTATGTATTTTCTTCCTTATCCAGCCTCCTGCGGGTCATGTATTCCATCTGTATTATATTCTCCTTATCCACTAATTCTTCCCATAACTTGGTTATATCAAACGGCCAGTTTTCCACTACGCCTTTACATGAAACCGTCCTGCTATCTATAAATCCTTGCATGTATCCTTTCAGCTCTTTTTCTATATTTTCCAAACATAAATTAGCATCTACTATGTTCTTAAATTTCAAGGTAGCAAGGTTAAATTGATCCATATCAAAAATATCTGGGAAACTTTTTATTTTATGCAATGCATCTAATATTTTTATCTTATTCATCTCTTTATTATTACATATCTTATCCGCGTTTAACTTACAATTAATTACTTTATAACCTTGAAAATCAGTCTCAAATTTAATACTATTTTTAGGCTCTTTGTCTTTGTCTTTCCTATATGTATCTTTGCTAGACCCGACTAGATTACCTTTATCTTGCACGTATACTTTGTGTTGCCTCTCGTTCTTACTAGCGTTAGCACTATCACTGTCTTTGTTAGAGCTATCTTCCTTGCGATTTGTCTCCTCGATATTCATCTCTTCGTCAGACGATTCCAGATCTTCATTGTCGCGTATTTCGTTCTCGTACTGCATTTCGTTTCCTTTGTCTTTCCTATTAAGCTCTCTATCTATCGCTTTCAATTCCTTGTAGCTCTCAATCACTGATCCTTCCGTTATTCTTTCCTTCTTTCGCACTTTCTCGATTCTTCTCTCCTTCCCGCCAAACTTTCCATCCCCCCTACTCTTGCCCTCCTTATCATCTTTCGGCATCTTTCTCTCTTGGTCCCCCCACCGAAGGGGGACTTAATTTCACCTCTAATTACTCCCCCTGTGCACCCCCTCGTTTCCCTATACACCCCCGTCTAACTACAATCTCCCTCGAACACCTGATATTATCTTTTTACTACGCGCTTTGTTCTAGCCAACGCAGCCACGACCGTCACGCTTCGCGTCCGCCATCAAACTCTTGGCAAGCAGTCGACCGATTTTTGGTTATGTTATTGTTGTGTTGCACTCGGTGATCTCGGTGTGCACTCGCCCTGCCAGCGTGCGGAAAGCTGGAGGGAGTACACCGGAGTGCACACCGAGGTCACCGAGTGCAACACAACAATAACATAACCAAAAATCGGTTGCCAAGTAAATCGCAACTGGTCACGCCGCGTAAAAGAGTTACGGGGTGGTCTCGCTCCGCGTGTACTTGGCGCGAGACACTAATATCGGCTGTTACCGTGTCTCTTGATACATGGCGTGATAACGCGTTTGATGTGTGTTGCGCTGCCGCGTGTGTTACGGTTCTTCCTTCGAGATGAACAAAGTGAAACGTGAGTGAGTAAATGAGAGAGAGAAAGAAGTGTGCAACAATCAGCTGATCGCAGCAGGTGCCTCACTTGGTCTCACATAAGCGCTCGCGACAGTGAATGTCAGTGAGTCGCGCCGCCCTTGCCTAGGCCTACCTCCTGTACATGTGATAAGGTAATTATTTACTTTAATAACTCGTAGTTTCGGGTATACTGCTTATAAATTTTACTGGTTTTATTTTAAAAAAATTAAAAACATTTTTTAAATTTTAAAAATTTAAAAAGATATAGTAACTCAAAACCTAAACTTCGGGGAAATTTTTTGTAGAGGAAAAATCGTCTTAGAATCGCGTCAAGAATGTGAGATTTTCGGGACAATATACTTATTCTGAATCACCCTGTATAACTGCGTCATATATATCATGTTATATAATTATAACTTATTTTTCTCGAATAGACAAACCAAACCTTTATCAATACAATTATTTTAGTATTTAGATACTAAACCAAACCTTTATCAATACAATTATTTTAGTATTTAGATACTAAAATAATTGTATTGATAAAGGTTTGGTTTGTCTATTCGAGAAGAATAAGTTATAATTATATAACATGATATATATGACGCAGTTATATATAAACTTTATCTGTATATATAATATAATTAATTATACAATATATGACCATATATGATTTATTGAGACACACACACACACACAAAATTCATGTGATGCTTTTTAATTCAGATATATATTTAATATTGTAAATCTTAATTGTCCAGTTAAGAAAGAGACGAAGAGTGAGTTTAATCGGAGGATCACGTTAATCGGAGATGGTGAAACTGGCCCAATAATTGCCTAATAATTGTAAAATGCAGAAGAAAAAAAATTGCATACAGTAGCATGTAATATAAATATTAATATCGAATCGACGTCAAATCGACGTCAAATCGACTTGTCGACTTGTCGATGACTAGTCGAAATTGGAGCCCATTTTTAGGTCAAATCGACTACAAATTTCGACCGTCGATCGACCAGTATAATCGATGTCAAATCGACGTCAAATCGACTTGTCGACTTGTCGATGACTAGTCGAAATTTGAGCCCATTTTTAGGTCGAATCGACTACAAATTTCGACCGTCGATCGACCAGTATCATCGACGTCGAATCGACGTCGATTCGACCATTCATTTCTAGCTGGGAACTGATATATTCCTAAAGGATCCTTTACAAATTAATAAATGGTTAATTTTTTCAAAAATAAATAATATATTTTTTAGCAAATAGGTACTAATTGTTTAAGAACAAAAATATACTTTTTAAAAACTACTAATTTTTCAAAAAATTAAAAATATTTTTTTTTAAATTAGTAATTTTTTTTGACTCGTCAATTTATTTTAATATAATTGCCAATTTTTTGGATTATGAGCAATATATTTCTGATTATTTATTAATTTCTCAGATAGAGTATTATATTTCCAATCAATTGATAATTTTTTTAAATTTAGAGCTTAGTATTTTATTTATTACCAATTTTTTTGTTAATTAAAATTAAAAACATTTAAATTTTTTATTTTTGATTAATTGAAAATAAATGCCGATATCATTTCTAAAAACAGAATTTTTGCCGATCACTGTTTAGAACATACAGGACAGCAGAAAATTATGCCGGATCTGCTTAATGCCCTGAACAAGCAGTTGAAGAACGCACTGATCCAGAAATCGATGCATAACAAGTTCTTTCTCCATGTCTCCGCGGATGTTTAATCTGCGTATTATAAACGGCCGGCGGCGAGATCGACGGTAAAATATCCCAGGGAGAAACGCGAGATCGGAGAGACGTCCATTAGATGTCGGAGCCATCTAATCTAAAACAACGTCTAGAAATATCTTAATTAGATGTTATGTGATTTTATGCCACTGCGTTTTCTTAGAGACAATTCAAACCTAATATTCACACAATAACGGTGCATTGTTCATAAAACACTTTTTTTGAGCTCAATGTACTTTTCGACGTCTAATAAACATCTAATAGACGTCTAAGTGAATGACGCGTAATGATTTTGAAAAGACGTCTAATCGACATCAATACGACGTCGATATCGGCGCGTGCAGCGGCTACTTCTAAATATAATTATATGTACACAATAATTGATATTAATTAATCTTTAATTAAAATTAGACTTTTACGGAATGCTGTACGTTATAGTGATAGACTTTTTCGCGGGCGTCATTATTAGCCAATTAATGCTGGTCATTAATGTGATTGGCTACACTAGCGTCGCGCCCTTTTATCGCGCATAGAAAGCCTATAGGAGAGAGTGGCACCAACGCGCCATTCTCTGATTGACTGGAGTAAACGTCACGTGACCTATATGAGCGCCTCTCTAGCTCTTTCCTACAGGTTCTCTAACCGCGCGGGAAGCGTTGCTGTTCTCGCGTCTTGTGCAGACCCGTCGTCCTGCGTCCTGTGTGTGCAGCAATCGCCGGCGACTAAAGATCAATCCGAAATGGATATAGAAAAACCGCCGGTAAGTACACATTATTTTCACAAGGAAAAATCGATTGCGTTTGTTGCGATGTGATCGTAAACTTGTGTCATGTATCCTAAAATGAGGTTATTATGCTGTTCACATGTTTTACTCTTCTAAGCTGCGTTCCGATATTCACTGCGAGTACTGAAAATCTGTAGCATATGTGATGTAAACTATAGATTTTCAGTATTTGCAGTGAATATCGAAACGTAGCTTAGAAGAGTAAAACATGTGAACAGCATAATAACCTCATTTTAGGATATATATATAATTAGGCACAAAAGATCTAGTCGACTGTATATTGGCAGTTCCTTTACTTGTTGATTGCTTATAAAAAAAAACGGTTGTGTTTCGTGCTCGGCCGAGGTAACCTCGGGACACGAAATTGAATGCCGGGACCACCCTGACAAGGGCGCGAGGCAAGGTCCGAGAGGATTCGCGAGGAGAGGAGAGAGATGACACGCGCACTTTGATTTTGATTCACAAGCACAATTTATTCACAAGAAAGTTTACAAGACTTTTCTCGCACTCGCGCGACCGAACGGGTTGAGCATCTGCGGAGATGTCGGAACGGAAATCTTGCGTCACTCGTATTCTCTGCGATGGCTCGCGAAACGGAGATCTTGGAGAGCGCTGGTTACCGCCCTCGCGATCGGAGATCTTGAACACGACCGACGGATATCTTGCTTGAGACGCAGATGAGCGACCGCGAACGCGATGACTCGCGAGATGCTCAGGCGCCGTTGTAGTCACTCGGAACGCGATAGCGGGCACGAGTTTTACATGAACGTCACTTAAATGTACGAAACACGGTAATTCCGCGATAACGTTGAGAACGGCGCGGCACGACAAGATGGCTGCGAGCGGGCTCGATGTCGGGATCGACCGCCCGCTTCGCTTGAATAGAGAAATGCTCCGCGGAGCTTTCGCAGGTTTATCGCAACGATCGGAAGGATGCACTCGCGAAAACCCGGGTTGAATCGTGTGACGGTATCGACGTCGACACGGTTCTTTCTCGGAAGATCACGCTACCGCGCACGGTGTGACTGCGTGATCCGTCACGATGACTCGCCACTTCGAATCTCTGGCGAACAGAAAACTCGGGAAATGATACGTTTCGCGCGACGACCAATCCAACTCAGATATATTTCTGTAAAAGTACACTCATAATTCCTTATCATTATTAATAAATAGCGTACATTATTATTATATATTCATATAGTTTCTATATAATACTGCAGTGTTAATTGTGTATATTAAACTATAGATTTTCAGTACTTGCACTATGAATATCGAAACGCAGCCTTAGAAGAGTAAAACATGTGAACAGCATATTAACAATTGTCATATTATAGGTAGTAAAAGCAAAATCTTTGTAGACTATTTCTTTCTCTTCAAACTTGTAATTCTTCATATTAAGAGATTACACAACCGTTTTCTTTTATAAGCAACCAACAAGTAAAGGAACTGCCAATATACAGTCGAGACTAGATCTTTTGTGTCTAATTATATATATTATTCGTGTGAATTTATGCACATCTTTTAATCCTTTATTTCGGCATTATTGTTACTTCGATCATCTCTTAATGTAAATAGCTCAGTAAAAGAATTTTTATATAAAAACATATAAATATATATAATTATATATATCTGTCAAATATGTCCATACATATATGTTTCTTTTCTATTCGTATGTACAGGAAAAACAATAAAAAATAATTTAAAAATAAATAAAAAGATTATTTTTGCATTGCATTATTTATATTTTATAAAAAGTGAAATTTTAGGTAATGAGAAAAAATGTCCATATACAGGGTGATTCAGAATAAGTATATTGTCCCGAAAATCTCACATTCTTGACGCGATTCTAAGACAATTTTTCCTCTACAAAAAGTTTCCTCGAAGCTTAGGTTTTGAGTTACTATTTTTTTTAAATTTTTAAAATTTTTTATTTTTCTAAAAATAATACCAGTAAAATTTATAAGCAGTATACCCGGAACTACGAGTTATTAAATAAAATAAAGTAAATAATTACCTTATCACATGTACAGGAGGTAGGCCTAGGCAAGGGCGGAGCGACTCACTGACATTCACTGTCGCGAGCGCTTATGTGAGGCCAAGTGAGGCACCTGCTGCGATCAGCTGATTGTTGCACACTTCTTTCTCTCTCTTATTTACTCAATCACTCGTCACTTACTCACTCACGTTTCACTTCGTTCATCTCGAAGGAAGAACCGTAACACACGCGGCAGCGCAACACACAACAAACGCGTTATCACGCCATGTATCAAGAGACACGGTAACGGCCGATAGTGTCTCGCGCCAAGTACACGCGGAGCGAGACCACCCCGTAACTCTTTTACGCGACGTGACGAGTTACGATTTACTTGGCAAGCAGTCGACCGATTTTTGGTTATGTTATTGTTGTGTTGCACTCAGTGACCTCGGTGTGCACTCCGGTGTACTCCCTCCAGCTCTCCGCACACTGGCAGCGAGCAGCGTCGCGAAACTTGACAGAGAGGAATCTCTGCTTGACATGACCGAATTGTACACTACCGCTGTCGAACGTGTGATTGGTTGAAGACTGACAGTTCAGAATGCGGCAATTTGATAAATATGAAACGTATAATAACGTACGATACTCTCTTTGAGATTAATTAGAATAAGTGAAAGAGTGTCTTTAAAATATTTAATAAAGTAGGGTGCCTCACTTGGCCTCACATAAGCGCTCGCGACAGTGAATGTCAGTGAGTCGCGCCGCCTTTGCCTAGGCCTACCTCCTGTACATGTGATAAGGTAATTATTTACTTTATTTTATTTAATAACTCGTAGTTCCGGGTATACTGCTTATAAATTTTTCTGGTTTTATTTTTAAAAATTAAAAAAATTTAAAAAATTTTAAAAATTAGTAACTCAAAACCTAAGTTTCGGGGAAATTTTTTGTAGAGGAAAAATTGTCTTAGAATCGCGTCAAGAATGTGAGATTTTCGGGACAATATACTTATTATGAATCACCCTGTATATAATAATATATATATAACAACTGTTATATTTATATGTACTTATATGATTATACATGGCAAATTTTTAACATATGGGCAAAATAACTTAAACTTTACTTTTTATAAAAAATGCAATGCAAAAATAATCTTTTTTAATTATTTTTAGATTCTTCCTTTTATTATTTTTTCTGTACGTACAAGCAGAGATTATACAAAAGGAAAAAAACATGTGTATGGACATGTTTGATATATGTATAATATATTATATTTATATAGATATTTTTATATGAAAATTTTTTTACCAGGAATATATGTAAACGCAAAAATGCTTATACTAAAGAATATTGCTGTTATAAAGCATCATAAAAAATTTTTTACACAAGGATTTTAATATATATAACAAAATAAAATAGAAAACATAGAAAATTTTACTCGTTTTTATGCAGTTGCAAAAACATCTCATGCAGAGAGCGAAACGAGCAGAGAAGGATCTTACGAAAGGGGCATCAATTGAGAGGTTGAGGAACAGAATTATTGCACCCAATAGTACCTCTTCAGACGAAGAATATATGGACGTACATATCAGTGATAGGAACCCTGCCTCAGAAAATCCACTTAGAATTTGCGACAATATATTAGAAATAAATGAAGATATTTATATTCCTGAAACAGTTTTTTTTGGAAAATACTGAAAATGAAAGAGAACAAGGAGTACATAAAGAAAATGTGATAGAAGCGCTTGATTTATCAGATGATGAAGATGATGAAATTGTATTGCAAGATGAAGTTGACCACGAAGATGATGCTTCAGAAGATAGTGATGATTATGATGAAGATATAAATGAAAATAATTTTGAAACTGAGGAGCAGAAAGCTAACTATGTTGCAGAAAATTTGAGAGAATGGGCTATTTATGAGGAATCTATCTTAAAAAAAAGCTCGATAATTTGTTACATAGATTAAACCCAGTTTTTCCAACTTTGCCGAAAAGTTCTAAGACATTACTGCGTACACCTAAACATCTTGATGTCTGTGAACTTCCTGATGGATCAATGTTATGGTATAAAGGAATTGTAAGAAATTTAGATACAATGTTGTTGAATGAATGTTTGGACATATATAGCAACATAACTATTGATATTAACATGGATGGATTGCCTATAACTAAAAGTACACGTTTAAAATTTTGGCCAGTGTTGGGTCGTCTAGTACATACAGACAACGATCCATTTTTGATTGGTTTGTACGTTGGTGAATGGGATCCGGTTGATGTGCACTCTTATCTGCATGATTTTGTCGCTGAAGCAGAACACCTTTTAGAACATGGATATATGCACAATGGTATCAGATACCCATTTATTTTAAGAAATTTTATCTTAGATGCGCCTGCACGTTCTCTTGTTAAGTGTTGTCTGGGCCATAATGGTTACGGTGCATGTGAGAAATGTACTGTTGTTGGAGAATATATCGATGACCGCATGATTTTTTTGAATCTGGATGCTCCATTACGCACAGACGAATCTTTCAGAAATCAAGATGATCAACTGCATCACATTGGAGTGACTATTTTACTTTTACTTAGAATTGCAAACATAGTATCACAATTCAGACTTGACTCTTTTCATTTAATATGGCATGGTGGCTTTAGACGATTGCTTTTCGCTTGGATGGAGTGGAATGGACCCTGGAAGCTTTCACAAAATGAAAAAACCGAAGCCTCTAATTTACTTATATTTCTTGCTGCTTTCTGTCCAACTGATTTTAATCGACCACCCAGACCACTGGACTACTGGAAAATGTATAAAGGCACTGAGGAGCGATGTTTGTGTCTGTATGATAGACTTCTTGTGTTTAAACACGTTCTGAAAGAAGAGGTGTACAAACATTACCTGCTTTTTCAAGCTGCTATGTACATTTTATGTAGTCCTGTGCTAGTAAAATTGATGTGTGATTATGCACATGATTTGCTGTTAATATTTATCCGACATTCTGCAGTTTTGTATGGCAATAAGTTTGTTGTATATAACATTCATTCTTTATCTCATTTGTCAAAAGAGTGCAAAGATCACGGTCCACTAGATAATTTCAGTGCATTTGTGTTTGAGAATTTTTTGAAATCTTTGAAAAGTTCTTTAAAATCATGTTACAAACCTCTGCATCAAGCTGCCTATCGTGATTTGGAGCGAACAAAAAAAGTACCAGTCAAATTGTCAGATGGAAGGAAAATTCTGTTTCTCTCACAGATGTATATCAACGCAGAAGAACGAATCAATGGCTCTCATTTTCGTTGTTTGTCGATTGGCAATGTAAAAATGAAAATTGGTCAAAAATATTCATGCTTTAGGACATCTGAAGGAAATATTTATGTTCTTATTAACATTATCAAAAGAGGCAATTTGGTGCTTCTAATTGGCAATCAATTTCAACAAATGGAAGATTATTACACTTATCCACTTCCTTCCTCAACGTTAGGTATATTAAAAGTTTCAAATTTGGACGAAGTAAGACACGTCATTTCTGTGGAAAATGTGGAAGCCAAATGTTGGTTAATGCCTGATGGTCTTGAGTTTTTTCTATGTGTTCCATTGTTACATACTATGCCATTATTGTGATGACCTGTCAATTGTCTGTGTGAGATTTCACTTTCTGACACATGTGTTGCTTGTACAGTCGCGGTCATTAATGCCTTCCACCTGAAGTCAGTCGCGTTCGGGGGCAGATAGTAGCTGAACGCGTCGCCTCAAGCGCTATTCGTGCTTCATGACTGTTGGGTCGGTAACGTCGTGGAGAACGGGCAAAGACCGTGTCGTGGAGAAAGAGAGAGCTGTCAGTTTGACAGCTGTGTGTCAGCGGAAGAGAGGTTAAGAACCAAAGGATCGTCTAAAAGTATAAGGAGAGTATAAGAAATTATTTGAATAGTAAATAATTATTTTACGACAAATTTATATTGATATACTATTCAGATAATTAACATGTCCTTGTATTTCTTATACTCTCCTTATACTTTTAGACGATCCCTCGGTTCTTAACCTTACTTCCGCTGACACACAGCTGTCAAACTGACAGCTCTCTCTTTCTCCACGACACGGTCTTTGCCCGTTCTCTACGACGTTACCGACCCAACAGTCATGAAGCACGAATAGCGCTTGAGGCGACGCGTTCAGCTACTATCTGCCCCCGAACGCGACTGACTTCAGGTGGAAGGCATTAATGACCGCGACTGTACGTTGTTTTTATATATGTACGCAATTTCATAAATAATGTCAGTTTTTTATGACTTTAAGATATATGTCCAATAGAGCACATCAGCTTATTTACTTATTAGTCAAACAGTAAATTGCATTTAAGTCAGGAGTTTTTTTTTCTATTTTTCTACATTTGCGTATTTACAAATTCTGACAAAATTGCGTTACAGGACTGACAAGGATTCATAGAGTTACTCATATATTACCTAAATGTTTATATATTGTTTTATATATATTTTGTATTATAAAATGCTTTTATCATTTATTTATTTATGTTATACTTTCCTGTTTTATTTTGCAGTTTGTTGTTGTAAAATTTTTACAAACTAAAGAAGATGATAACATTTATTATGAGGTTGCTCTGGCCAAATGGTTAATACAAGTTGATGAAAATATGATTGGAACAATTCTTTGGCCAGACAGTGATGCATTAGCGGGCAAATTAGTGCGCACCGAGGCGAGAGCAGATGAAACTTGGCAACAGTTGAAAGTAGAAGTTAAAAGATATTATGGTATGTTACATATTATGATGTACAAATAGTCGAGACTTAAAAGCGTTTAACCCAAAATGTACTAAAACATATAAATTTCTGAATGTTTTAGTACATTTTGGGTCGTTATATATATATATATATATATATGTATATATGTATATATGTATATATGTATATATGTATGTATATACATACCCAAATAGCACCGTACATCTTATGGACGTCCGTTTTACGTCCATTTTACTACCATACGTCCATGGACATAATAAGGTCGTCCAATGTACATCCATATAAGGATGTACATTGGACTAATAAAGAGGGACGTCCAGTGGACATCCATTTGAGATCCCTTTTATATAACTAATTTATGGATATATACTGTACATCCAATGGACATTTGTACATGGACTTATTTTGGATTTATTATTATATCCATATATTTTTTGTCACAAAAATAAGTTTTGTAAGGCATAGCGTTACTCTCCCGTCACGTAAGGCATTTTAACTTTTCCGTCGTCATGTCTATATAGGGGAAGGTTGCCTATATTGTACCGGCTCCTAAATTGTACCATCTCTATATTTCATATAATCCGAAGGCTTAGCGCCTTTGGATATATGAAATATAGAGATGGTACAATTTAGGAGCCGGTACAATATAGGCAACCTTACCCTATAATATGTTTATAATAGTATATGCGTAGCAGTCTTTTTTTATGGCGTGATCATGCGCGTGCAGATACCATGGCCCGGGCGTGTAATAATTAACGAGTCTTGCGCGGATTGGTCGAGCGCGATCACGTGAATTGATTTGGCGGGCTTGTGCAGGGATGAGCGCGCTCGTGCCTTACTCGTGTTACTCGTGTATCGTACCGGTTCACCCTTGGTCTATTGTCCATTTCTGGGCTACTCAGTTATAGTTTCACCTGCATCACGTTGCTCTCTCGCAGAGAGGCATGCAGGTATACGTACGTACGTACGTAGTGTCAATTGTCGCAGTGTAGAATATTAATTAAGTGTGCGGGTACACGCGGTGTTTCGAAGAATTACGAACGACTCGTCGGAGATTGATCCGGTTAGCGGTATCGCGGGTTGTCGAACGGATCAGGACAAACCTAGAGGTTGTGAGGGTACACGGATACGAAAAAATGTAAGTATTTGTATATTTATATATATATGTATTTAGTAAATACATAATTTTAGCAGATTTTTATTCTTATAACCTAAAAAGTTAATATTTTACTTTATATGACGATATTACATATTTTTCGTTATCAAGAGAATAGAAGCAGCGTATAATATTTATTTACTTACTTATCGCAATAATAATTCGCAATTATAATTTTAAAAATAGTGTAGAATAACGAAGTGTGGTACACGCGGTGTGTTTCGAAGAATTACGAACGACTCATCGGAGATTGATCCGGTTAGCGGTGTCGCGGGTTGTCGAACGGATCGAGACAGACCTAAAGGTTGTGCGGATACACGGATACGAAAAAATGTAAGTATGTATATGTATATATATATGTATTTAGTAAATAATTTTAGCAGATTTTTATTGTCATAACCTAAAAAGTTAATATTTTATTTTATATGACGATATTACATATTTTTCGTTATTAAGAATAGAAGCAGCGTATAATATTTATTTACTTACTTATCGCAATAATAATTCGCAATTATAATATTAAAAATAAGACGTATAAATATATTTTATTATGAAAATGGTTCGATATTGAGAATCAGCTCGAAGATAGCTGTATGTTCACAAAAAACACATTGCTACATTTTTGAAATTAATAATTTATATTTTTAGATGATGTTTTTAATAAGCTAACGAATTTAACAATATCCTAGGCATATACGGGTGTACCACAACTCGTGACCGAAATTTTACTGACATATTCCTGACTTAAAAATAAGACGAAAATCCTAATACGAAAATGTCGAGAATATAATACTTTTCAAATAAGAAGCATTTACAGTAGACGAATCAGATAGTCCGAAGTTCGCGCGCTCAGGGACGATACATCGCACAGTCATAGTGGATGCTCTTGCGCTCATCATAATGAAAATTATGTTTATACGAACGCGAAATTTGTTGAGAAATAGTACAATTTCTATCGATAAATTGCATTTATACGCCATACTACGAGATTTATGGCACGCTGTTTTGCTACTTATTAATAAGATTTTTTTAATCTAAAAAAAGATTAACAATTGATTTAAACTGGAGTAGATAGTTTTTCGGAACCATTTCTATTATGTCATAACATAATAAAAATTAATTAAAATTATTTCTTGACATAAAATTAATTCAAAATACAAAAATTTTATTAATAAATAGCAAAACGGCGTGCCATACACAGAGAAAAATACAGCCTGATGTGGAATTTCTTTTATGTCGTCATAATTTTAATTCATATTTTTATGTCATGACATAATATTAATGTATTTTTGTTATGTCGAAACATAATAGGTAATAATTGCAGGAATAAAAATTATGTAAGCTGTCATAATAATTCAATGAATGAAAACTATGCTACAACATAATGAAAATTTTGGTGAATAAAAATTATGCCATGACATAATGAAAATTGAAAATTAGAATTACGTGTTTCTGCTATTTTAATCCTAGATTTTATATTAAATTTTAAATTAAAAGAAATTTTTATTATGTTAAGACATAATATTTATTGAGAATTTCCATTATGTACATAATTAAAATTTGTGAATTACAATTACGTACATAATAGAAATTTAAGAAATAAAATTATGTGTCTACATAATAAAAATTTGGGAAATAGTTACATAATGTACATAATTGTAATTCCCGAAAAATTTTTATGTCATAACATAAAATAAATTCAGAATTAATATTTTCTTTAGACATAATTTTAATTCTGCATTTTTAATTATGTAATAGCTTAATAATAACTCGATGAATTATAAGTATGTCTAATAATAATTTCTTTTCCTTGAGTTACTTGAGTAGCAATTAAATTTGGTAGAATTTTTATGATGGTAAATTAAATAGCAAAACGGCATGCCACAGAGATTTATACTTGCATAAAAACATTTATTTATTTATTACATGTGTTTAAAATGTCCCCCCAATTCTATACAAAAACGTGCCCGTCGAATTAAATTTGTTCCAGCATTGTGGATCATTTCGGGAATAATGGAAGCAATTGATTCTATAATCCGTCCTTCTAACTCCTCCCGATTGTTTATCGGATTACGATAAACATATTCTTTTATGTACCCCCAGAAAAAAAAGTCCATCGGCATAATTTAGCATAATTTTCATTCATTGAATTATTATGACAGCTTACATAATTTTTATTCCTGCAATTATTATTATGTTTCGACATAACAAAAATACATTAATATTATGTCATGACATAAAAATATGAATTAAAATTATGACGACATAAAAAAAATTCCACATCAGGCTGTATCTTTCTCTATGTATGGCACGCCGTTTTGCTATTTATTAATAAGATTTTTGTATTTTGAATTAATTTTATGTCAAGACATAATTTTAATTAATTTTTATTATGTTATGACATAATAGAAATGGTTCCGAAAAACTATCTACTCCAGTTTAAATCAATTGTTAATCTTTTTTTAGATTAAAAAAATCTTATTAATAAGTAGCAAAACAGCGTGCCATAAATCTCGTAGTATGGCGTATAAATGCAATTTATCAATAGAAATTGTACTATTTCTCAACAAATTTCGCGTTCGTATAAACATAATTTTCATTATGATGAGCGCAAGAGCATCCACTATGACTGTGCGATGTATCGTCCCTGAGCGCGCGAACTTCGGACTATTTGATTCGTCTACTGTAAATGCTTCTTATTTGAAAAGTATTATATTCTCGACATTTTCGTATTAGGATTTTCGTCTTATTTTTAAGTCAGGAATATGTCAGTAAAATTTCGGTCGCGAGTTGTGGTACACCCTGTATAATACATATTTCAGATTTTTATATATTGTACTATCCATGTATTTGACTTATTGTTAGTGCATTGACTCAAAATGAGTTCATGATGAATATCTAAAATATGCATCATGAACTCATTCTTATTTTTCACATTTTTTAGAATAAATGCTCTTAAAAATCTATAAATTAAAATATTTTTTATTTTAGATAGTTCTGGAAGACCACACTACTGCGGTAAAGGTTGTGCAGGGCTACTGATATATTGTTCAAAGAAATTTTGAAAATAAGTGAGTATGCCTAAAATTGCCACTAAATATTACAGGCGAGCAAAAGCTAGTACGGATTCTTCGATAAATTTAGTTGAATCTGATCAAGCTTTTGCTCAATCTTTAAATAGTAATGATTTTATAAGAAACGATATGAGTATTAATGAACAATTAAATTGCACTGATTTAGATTATAATAATATTGAATTAGATAATAATGTATTAGAAAATAATGTATTAGATAATAATGTATTAGATAATAATGTATTGGAAAGTTTAGAGTCAGATAGTAATACATCTAATAACAATTATTTTATTAATGAAGAAACTTTGAATAACGAATCAATTCATAATTTCGAAGACTTCAATAATACAGCCAATAAATATTCATTACAATCACAGCTTGTTACTTGGGCTTTGAAATATAAAGTTACTCATGGCGCACTTAACGAATTACTAGCTATTTTAAAATCCAAACATGATGAATTACCTTCAGATGCTCGCGTATTAATGAAAACTCCTAGAAAAAATACATTGAAAATTGTTGAACCACGACATTATTACCATTTTGGTTTGAATAATTGCATTCCGAAATTATCTTCATTTGTAACGTTAAAAAATTTACAACAAATAGAAGTTTACATAAATATTGATGGTTTACCACTTTTTAAAAGTTCGAATCAGCAGTTGTGGCCAATACTATGTAGTTTAGTTGAAAATCGTAATAAAGTAGGTATTGTAGGTATATATTACGGGGAAAAAAAGCCAGATGACGCAAATTTATTTTTAAAAGATTTTATTGCCGAAGTTATCGATTTGTCAACACACGGTATCATAATAAATAAAGAGAACGAAAGTTTTAATTATCCCTTCAAAATTAAAGGTTTTATTTGCGATACACCTGCTAAGGCGTTTATTAAATTTACAAAAGGTCATACCGGTTATTATTCATGTACAAAATGTGTTATAGAAGGGGATTATATTAACGGTAGAGTTTGTTTCTCGAATTTAAATACAAGTAGAAACTTGCACATTGTTTTCTCATAGTTTTTAAGTGAGCCAGTAGAAACTTGCACATTGCTTTCTCATAGTTTTTAAGTGAGCCAGTAGAAACTTGCACATTGCTTTCTTATAGTTTTTAAGTGAGCCAGTAGAAACTTGCACATTGCTTTCTCATAATTTTTAAGTGAGCAAGTAGAAACTTGCGCATTACTTAATCAACATTTTATTTCGCTTATAAAGCTTCCTCTATGAGGAAGCTTGTTTTTTATTTGATGTACAATTATTAGTAAATATTCTATAATTTGGCTTCCTCATAGAGGAAGCTTTATAAGCGAAATAAAATGTTGATTAAGTAATGCGCAAGTTTCTACTTGCTCACTTAAAAATTATGAGAAAGCAATGTGCAAGTTTCTACTGGCTCACTTAAAAACTATAAGAAAGCAATGTGCAAGTTTCTACTGGCTCACTTAAAAACTATGAGAAAGCAATGTGCAAGTTTCTACTTGCTCACTTAAAAATTATGAGAAAGCAATGTGCAAGTTTCTACTGGCTCACTTAAAAACTATAAGAAAGCAATGTGCAAGTTTCTACTGGCTCACTTAAAAACTATGAGAAAGCAATGTGCAAGTTTCTACTGGCTCACTTAAAAACTATGAGAAAACAATGTGCAAGTTTCTACTTGCTCACTTAAAAACTATGAGGAAGCAATGTGCAAGTTTCTACTTGCACACTTTAAAACTATGAGGAAGCAATGTGCAAGCTTCAACTTGCACACTTTAAAGCTATGAGAAAGCAATGTGCAAGTTTCTACTTGCACACTTAAAAGCTATGAGGAAGCAATGTGCAAGTTGCTACTTGCACACTTAAAGCTATATGGAAGCAATGTGCAAGTTTCTACTTGCTCACTTTTTTTATTATCCTAAAAAATCATTTTTTGAAGTCTCAATTATTAAGACTTGAGATGTTCTAACTGCAATTAAAAATTAGCCCTTTTGCAAAAAGACTAGCCCTTTTGCAAAAGGCCGCCCTTTTGCGAAACACTGATCGTTTCCCAATAAAACTGAACGCACTTTAGGCTTTTTGGCATACATTAGCTGATGCTAGGCTAGACACTTACGTCAGTTTTATTTAAAAAACGATCAATGCTTTTGCAATAAAGCGCCCTTTCGCCCTCTCTCTCTTTCTCTCTCTCTTTCTTTTTCTCATTTGAAATTTTGGAGAATTTGTACATATATCGAAGCTTTATAAAGCTGGGTCTAATCAACCAAACCATAATGAATTATATATGAAATAGGGGTAGAAAAACTAAAAAATATATTAGAATCAAAAAAATTGCTAATAATTAATACTAAATTGTCAAAAA